>JAODLL010024833.1:0-24700 GCA_026546735.1 Forbesichthys agassizii
AGAGAGAGAGAGAGAGAGAGAGAGAGAGAGAGAGAGAGAGAGAGAGAGAGAGGTTGGCAGGGGAAAGCCAGAAGAAAACAGGCAAGACTGAAAGGTCACTTCTTTTTGTACATGATATTCAGGACCACGGACAGCTCCCATGCCGTCTGACTGCTTCGGTGCATGCCGTAATTGTGATTGGTAGCTGTTTTCTCTGTCGCGCCACAGCTTTGAATTCCCATATTCAAATAAAACCGCATTCATAATGAAGGCTTCTCATACACATATGTTTCCCCATTACTGGGGCAAGAGAGGAATATGCATAGATGCTAAGGGGGATAAAGACCAATTAGACAGAGTGTATATCATCCCACACCTGAAGTAAACGACCCATACTTTCCTAAAGTCATGTCACTTCCTGTAGTGAACCACAATCATCCCCCATGTTACTGATGTTGTGCAGTCTATGCTGGGGTAATTAATGTGCGACGGCTCAGGTGGAAGCAGAAAATCGGGGGAGGCAGACAGCAATCGTCTAGTCTCCCAGATGCTGTTACGCCGCAGCCCGTAGCCTTTATCTGGGTTTGTCAGAAGCAGAGACCAGCGCCGGGCCAGTTATTACCGCCTCAGCAAGCCTCGATAAGATCAAAGTAGGCCGGCTGAGTCGTAGAGATGTGACGACGGCGCCCCCCCCCCCTTGGTTTGCTGTGACGTTATGCAGCCTTTGATTCTCGTTTCTGCAGCTGTTACAGTAGACATCGTTTGCAGTTACAGAATGGAACTGACTGTATTTGAAGAAAAACAGAAGAAAAAAAAAACACACACAAAACAAGTGCCAAATCTCAGTTTCTTCACCAACAAACCTGTTTTAAATAAGTTTTCCTAGACCTACGTCTTATGTATATCCTATGACACACACAATAACCCTTTTCCCTGTCACCGCTTTACACATGAGCAATTTGTCATGTTGGAAAGAATAACCCAATAAAACGCGATGCTCGTGGTAATTGTATATGCCACAAAGGGAGAGGCGGGTGACACTGTGTCGTTTTAGCGCAAGGAGGAGGTCATTGTTCTCTGGCGTGCGTCCAACCATCCACCCACGGGCTGTAACTATGCATAGGAAGTTATTTCAGACAATGTCAAGAGGGCAGATTGCTGCGAAAATTCAAAAGATGTGCAGTAAAATGAAGCCACGCTTTCTAGGAGACAGGGGCCCTCACCTGATTCAGAATGAGCTCTAGACGTATCGTTGGTCACAGGAAATTAACTTTGTGTTCTTATGGACTGTAAAACGCTGCTTGATAAAAAGGCCTGTAGTGAGTGTAAGGTATGGTCACCGATCTACACAATGAAGATCTATTTTCAGAAAGTTCTATATTGTTATTTTGCCTGCACAGTATATATCTTGTCAGTCCCAAAATTCACTTCATGAATAGGGTCTGGCCACGCACCATTGGGAAGTGTTAACAGTGTTACATCCTACTGAGCGTATACCATTGATTCACTATTGGACAGCCTTTAACGTGTCACATTACTGTTTTGATTTCCTCATTTTGTTTTACCACCGTTTCGAATCACGCTTGACGTCATCTCACCAAGCCACCCTGATTGGTTCGCTAGCAGGGTGGCTGTGGCTGCTAACGAGAACAGGGTTTCCAGATTGTAATCTCAAGGAAATAAATTGAGCTGAGAGCAATATTCAGGCAGGATATACTTTTATCAATATAGCAACAATGTTTTAGTGTGTGTGTGCGTATATTTGTGTGTTTCTGTGTTTGGCTTTTGACCTCTGTGAGTCAGCTACAACAGTATCTAATCTAGTATGTTGACCTGTGTGTGTGTGTGTGCGTGTGCGTGTGTGTGTGTGTGTGTGTGTGTGCGCGTGTGTGTGTGTGTGTGTTAGGGTAAAGCTGAAGGATGGCATGGCTTTCTTGGGGGCCCGTGCTAGTAACCCGGTTGTCTGGACTATAAGCCAAGACGTGAGGAGCGAAGGTCACAGGGTCGTGACCCTCCACTGCCGGAGGAAAGAAAATAGCTATGGTCAAAGGTAGGTCAGCCAAATCTTGTATACTTTTCATAAGCACCAAGACAGATGCCCGCTGTAGGAAGATTGTATGTTTATATCTGTCTTGTTTTTTAGTAGATGTGGGTAAATTGAATTCACTCTGCATAAAAGCCACACAAGAGAAGAACTCAAAATGTGAATGGTGATTGAACTTTATTCAAGGCTTAGTATAGTTAAGCTATTCTGTGCCCATTATAACTGTGTAAATGTATATCTATTTTAATATTTATTAAACACTTTGAGTTTGACCCAGTCTTTTTGGTGAAAGGAACTACTTTCTGCAAAGGTCACATTACGTTTGTACATGGCTTCATCATTGCATGTGCTTAGCATAGCAGAAGAAGAGCAGAATAGATTTAACGTAGATTTAACGCATGTTGACTCATAATTTAAGGCAGGGTCAGTCATTCTTGCTATCTTCGAGATCAATTCAAAACAGTATCGCTCCGCGGTCCTTCGTGGCAGGGCCTCACGTCAAAAATCATTGTGAAGCAAATCGTAGTGCTGCAGCTTTGTTGATACGATACTTGATACTTTTTTATGTTGCTATTTACGGAGCCAGGGCTGTGCAGAAGAATCAGATCATTTTTTCAACATGCACAGTGAATGATAAGATAGTGAAATGTGAGGAGATATTGTTTTAATTTTAATAAATGTGTATTAGCTTACAGTTTTTGCAAAAGCTGACTATTCCTTTAATAGATTAGTTTGTGTACTGTATATGATTGGGTTTGTATGTGCATTTGTAGATATTTTACCTTGTAGTAGTAAGACCTCAAAGTGAAAAGTGTACTTTTGTTTATGAACAATAACAATTAATTATGCTGCATTCACATTTGTTCCTGTCTCCCCTTTCATTAATTAATTCTGCTTATTTAGCTGAGAGTAGTGATTACAGAATTAAAACTAAAGAGTGTGTAATTAATGAAGATGAGTGCCTGATTAAGGACAATTTCCCAAGAGCAGACATTAAATTATACTTACAGCCATATTGCTGCTTCTCCTTGTGAACTTTGGATTCCCATATACATTCATAAGTAATTAATAAGACAAGGCCATATTAAAGCAGAATTTTACTTTTTAAGTTATTAAGCGCGCTTTATCTTCCTTATATCATGTTACTCCTGTTTGCATAACAAAATTGTTGTAGTGTTTGATCTATGATGCATTCTCATTATGGAATAAAAATAGAAATGTACCGTAAATGAATTTGTATAACAATTAACCAGCAGGTTATACATAATACATACTGTAATACCAGCAGAGATGTGGACATCTTTGCATCCTTTGTTTTTAAGAAACAAGGGAAGTCAGTATTAAAACTTGCAGTCCAGAACATGTACTTCATTGTGACCTCCAGCAAGTGGACCTAATATTGAGGTAAGGAAGCTATGCTGAGTTAGCCTGAGTTAGCCTGAGTTAACCTTGCGAGACAATACGGATCTCGCAAGCTTCAGTTTAATTTTGCCGTGAGAATCAATCTGGAAAGCCTAGGAATAATTTTGAATGTGTTAGAGTAGCAACTGAACTTTCCAATCAGTGTCGTGTTTATAGCTATATGGGCGTGGTTTAATGGTTTAGGTGTGCGACAGCAAAAATGACCAGATGATTTGTCCAATCAAATGCCAATTTTTTTTTTTAAAGTACCTGCCCTTTAGATGTGACAACAACTGGTATGTCAGGTTAATGTTAAGTCAAGGATATAACACAAGTAAAATTCTGCTTTAAGCTTCCTGAAAAACTGCAGGTTGGTGACTCTTAGAGTGTCATGTACTTATGTGTTAGTGATAATAAAAAAAACATAATATTGAATAGCGCAAAAATGGCTAAATCGGCAGTCTGCCTCAACAAGAATGCAGGATTGCTGGTTGCTCTCTCATATTCATGCATAAACATTCATGGCAAGGTCAAGGGGAGAGTGGCAGTTTCGCACAAATACACGGGAGGAGATATACGGAGAGAGGGATTACCTATTTCATTGTATGTACGAAAGCTGTGATGGAAAGACAGTTTATCGGTGAACATTCTCCACCTCTGAAAAGCAGGTGTAATAATCCAGTTAGCATGTTTGCTTGCACAGGGGAATCAATGGCAGGAGTCATCCGGGCAAGAGGATGACACAGGCCAAAGAGATGACTTCCTTGCTTGTGCCCTGTTAAAATAAATATTTTCCGTTTAATGTTCCATTTAATTTTCTTCCACTTACAAGTTGTCTAGCTATACGGCATTAATAATAAGGGTTATATTTTTTCGGGGGTAGAATTATGCCCCTGATACTTTAGTTCTAATTTTGACAATTCATCGTAAACACGTAGGCTATATTAAATTAATGTTGGAGTCGGCGGTTCCATTGCTTTCAGGTGCCGCAACTTATAATTAGAGTCTGATTACGTGATCAGCAGGCAGTTTAGGACATTCACCGTGACGTGCAAAGGCACAGCATGCAATCTGTGGTCGGGCATGTGCTGCCTTTTACGCTGCGCGCCACTCACTAACATGTACATGTGGCCCTCAATTCATAAACATGTCAATTGAAAACAATGTAGATTCAAAATGTCACCTCAGAAGGTTAGTCTGGTTATGTTTGCATGATGGCTATCAGTCAACCAGCAAAGAACTATACTATCATTATCAATAGACAAATAATAGAAGTGACTAAATGGATTTAGACATTTATATTTTCCTATGACAGTAGTGATGTGTGTTCGTCTCTGTGGCGTGCGTGTGCATATTCCCATGGGAGCGTACCTTGTCTGTGTATTTATGCCCGCGGTCACGTTTCATGTCTGGCTGAGCTCCCTAAGCGGTTTCAAGTGGACGACAGAGTAACAGGAAGTTATATGCATGTGGCAGGCCTGTTACTTCCTTCGCCCGGTGTCGAGGTGATGACATTGATGAATGACAGGTAATCTGTCATTTGCATACATCTCTTTCACGGGCCCTGCCGAAAGGGGAGGGGTTGTTGAATTATAAAGCATTCTCCAAAGCAAGGTCATACTTCCTGAATCCATTATTATCACCCAGAGCTCTGCATCCAACAACAGATCACCACAAGGCATTGGAAGTGGTGATGCACGCCGCTGTGACCCTTTTGTTTTCAGTGTTTCCCGTTATTTATCCCGGATAGCTAATCAAATGGGTGGACGACGTGAATGAATATAAACAGTGAAAGTGTCCTTGTGAACTCATCATTTTGTGAGTGCGTATAAACTACAAAGTGCTCGTCGCCCAACTCAAGGAGCGTTATTCAATAGGAAGCTGAAGCACCGCTGACGAAGAGGGAGTACGACGATTTGAGCTCCTTAATGGACTTTAAATTAGCTTTGTAGATGACTCCATTGTGTGCCGTGCGCTAGGGTGATAAAAGACACGCCATGGGAAAATGTAGCTAATGCTTTCCGAGTCATTAATGACAGCGAGTGCAATAAGAAAGTGTTTCTGCACCTTCTGAATGTTGGTGGTTTCATGTGTGGAAATGTTACAGATTCAGAGACACCGCCTAGATATTAAATTGAATTAGGCCTCACCGCCCGTAACGTAATGAGCTAGATTAGTTTAATTCATGAATTCCCCAGCTCATTATTACCTGCCAGCATAACCCCACTTATTTTTGACAGTCTGTATTGCCACCCAGCAACTGGACTATACTAACATCAGCATATTCCTTGACACTTGGCAGTTTCTACTGCTGTAGCACAGCAGGGTTGAACTCAGAAAAAAGAAAAGTGGCTCAAGATTTTTTTTGTCCAGCTCAGTGCAAAAGCGAGTCCCATCATTTTACTAGCGCATAATGCTACAGTAGTGAACCATGCTATTTTCACACTTCTCACTTGCTCACAAAATAATCCATTGACCTGCATACAAATTCTTGACAGGGCCAATTTTCAATAGTGACTCCAAAAAGTTTGAGAATACACTGGTGTGCTTGCTTGCTGCTGTCTCTACTGCATACATGTCTACGTATAACCATTTCCGAATGTACATAACTGGCCCCCTCTTCACAAGTCTGCATATCAAGCATCCCAATCACACTGATATTTTAATGTTGTTTAGAGAGCATGTGAATAACGAGAAGATATTGCTTCGATGGAGCTTTCCCATGACAGTGTTTGTGTTTTCCTGTGCTCAATCTATTACTAATGGCTTAATAACACATTCATTAACAGCGCCCTAGAGACCTTTAGTCTTCTGAAGGAGGAATAGGGTCACATTAATTTGCATTTGAAAAATGTTTAGGAAATGGAACACAATGGTGCTAATTGCATGAAGACATTTTGACAGTTGGTATTCACAATACAAAAAACTTTCAACATCAACATCCAACATCCAACACTTCTAGTTGAGTCAGTTTGCATTTCAATCTTTTTTATAAAACCTATTCTAAAACATGCAGCCCAAGAATAGTACAGTAACTAAAGACAGGTACGGATACTTTTGTTATTTTTTCACCTGCATGTTTTCACCTGGTGTCTTGCAATTTATATTGGCAAAATTCAAGTCAGGTAATCAGGCTAAGACTCTTCACTCAACAAGTGCTCCTCCAAACCTTGTCCTGGTTTAAAGCACTTGATGTTAATTGTTCAATGCAATACTGCAAAAGATACTTTTTTTGCCTTGCCTCTATAGTATACTGTATGTATCTAGGCCTATGTACTGTATATATAGGCCTATATACTGTATACTATATGTACTGTATACGGTATTATTATTTTATTGATTTTTATTGAAAACCTTTGCCTACTTGTTAAGCATATGATGCTAGTTGACGTCTACAGGTATGTTCTGTGTGTATGTTCATGTTTGTGTACTGTACATTCTGGTACACAATCATTAATGGAATTAATTAATTGGAAAATAGACATTTTTACTATAATTTATGATATCAGAAATTAAAGTTTACAGTTCATTATGTTGATTATGTTCATTATGTAGTGCAACCAACAGATTTGTTTCACCCTGAACTAGCACTTAAGATTACAAATCATATTAGAAACAAAACGTGCATGCAGGTGAATATACTGATTCTCTAATGATTTATAGAAAGGAAATGGAATACCATTCAAATCAAAAACAATTCCATCTGAAGCACTATATGCTGGAGCTGCATTAATCATTATGTCATATGCAGACAGTACGGATCAGATAGGACCTACATATACCTACATACAGGAGCTATGTAGGTAATATCCCACCATGCCCTGAAAACCATCATGTAAACAGTCCAACTCTGGGAAATATTTCACCAAGTTTTAGATGGTTGCAGAGTTGATTTTATAGGAAGCCAAAGTAATCACTTTCTTCTAAGTAAAGTGATAGAATGATATACTGCCCTCAACTGTTTTAAGACTCTGCAGCCTGACAGCGAAATCTTCTATACCTGGGACGGAGCGTTGTTTTCCTCACGTGTAGGCTGTTTCCTCCACAGAGCTTGACAGTACACCGAGAATAATACAGTCATGCGCTCTAGCTGGTACAAAGTCACATTATTCTATTAGCGCCTCTTCAATCAATGCTGACTATTTAAATTGCACAGTGACCACATTAAGCTACAGGTCCCTGGGCTGTAATAAAGCTGACTAATAAGAGACTTGTGTTGATCTGCGCTCCTTGAACAATAACGCAAGCGCTGCTATGAAGACATATAAGGGATGCATAAGAGCTAATGGCTGCCTTAACGGGATTTCTCTCTTCCCCGTCTCGGCTCGTCTTATGGACATACACAGCTGCTCTACCCAAACCATAACATGTATGCTCTGCGGCACAGGCAACCAGTCACACATTTGAATGCTAAAGCACCCAGGCCATTGTGTACATATTCACTTTGCGTGGCACACGGTGGTCGTCAAGGGTGGAAGAAGGGTTGTCTGCTGATGTAAACTTAGTCGACAGCAAGAGGTTCCCCACAGAAAGCAATCCTACTTGGATCTCAGGAGACGGGCATCATCTGCCATGCCTGGAAAGTACTCACTACACGTCTGGTTCCTTGATTTCTTTTTAATGAAACCTAACACAATTTGGAATTTCTGTTTGATTGAGGGGTATGCATGAGAGAGGGAAAAAACACACACACACACACACACACACACAAAAACACTGCTTTTTCACTGCGAGAGTAAGGGTATCAATCAGTACCGCGTCCTGGCTGGGATGGAAGTTCGATTGGTAATTGCAGCGAAGTGCAGCATCTAAGAACTAATTAAAGCAACCCACTCTAATGGCTAACATTTTGCACCATTCCCGCAGTCCAACCTAAACAAGCATTTGGACACACTTGTTGTTTAATGCATTGTACCATCCGATCGTACAAAGGAAGTGTTCTCCTGCTCTTAAAGCTGTTTGTAATGCATTATTGTTGCCTGCATCCCTCTAACCAATATTCACACACCACAACCCAGTCACACTGTATTTGTAAAGCATGTTGACATGCCTGTACAGACATGCAAGTACGCACGTTCATACAAACACACACGCACGCACGCACACAGCCCTTAGCTGTTTTGTCACCTGCAGTGTCTGGTAATGGATCAGAAAATACGCATCCACATTAATTTTTTATGCCGCATAGCAAGATAGATCCCCTGCTGTCAGTATTACAGCGATGAGACAGCTTTACAACACCTAGACAAGCCTCTTCAAAGTATAGTTTCCTGGGCTGGTATCACATTCCAATATGAGCTGTAAACACAGCGACGTGCCTCATCCGCTCTTAAAGGATTTGACATAGACTCACGGGCTCCTGTATACGGAAGACATTAAAGGGCCACCGGGATTGTGAAACCCGGTGTGGTTTTCTGCTTCTGTTGCCCACCCACTTGAAGCTTTGACATGCTGTATATACCCTAGAGTCTTCTTCCTGTCAGCTTGAACAAGCATGGCTATTCTCCTCTGACCCCTCTCATTAACAAAGCACACAGTCGTCCCACAGAGCCGTTGCTCACTGGATGTTGTTTCCCACGCTATCCTCTGTAAATTCCACAGAGAGGCTGTTGGTGCAAGATCCCAATGAGTAGCATCAACCATACCGCGGTCAAAGTCACTTAGATCACGTTTCATCCTGACAACTGAACCCATCCATCATGTCTGCATGCTTTTATGATGTGCTGATTAGATATTTGCATGAACAAGCTGATGTACCTATATAAAGTGACCACTGAGTGTATTTCTCATTTGCTGTACAAAGCTAATACTATACAGTAAAACCAAACTGCTCTACTTCAACTGTCTTTTAGAAGCTTATAGAAATAAATTGATTTCCAGGGTGTCTGTGCGGGATAAAAATATTCATATGGTAATGTTGCACAATTTCAGGCTTCAGTTGTGCTTTAAGGATAGCCTGTTCAGTATGCCTACCCTGGTGTGAAAATAGGTTAAAGATTCTAATTGTTTCTCCACAGTGAAGTTGTGTTTTCAGCACTAGTGCAACTGAGCCCTGTCACATTGTGTGCACCAACCTTATGTTGAGGGATGTAACTGAGGGCCCTTTCTGTGGAACAGAGGAAGGACATGCCAATAGGGAATGAATACAGAGCTTGTTTCCTACGTTTGTAATTTGCATACTGTATACCGCACACGCCGTTGGAAAGCAAAATGCCCCTAGAGCCTTACAAATGGCGTTTGGTGAAAGATTGAGGATGATGTGACGCGAGTACAGTACAAGCGCAGATGAACGAAAAATAAACAATAAACGCATGCCGGGAAGTTAATGGCAATTAACATTAACAGTGCAAAATCGCTACACGTTACACTGTCAACAACAAACGATAGCCAGAAACACATCGAGCTCTGCAGAAGCCTGATAACAACCTATTTGTCAGGTGTGTTGGAGCTGGGCAGTGAGCCCTTAGGACCAGGGCTGAATGTCACAGGGTTATTATGTTCGGGTGGCTATATGCAAACCCAGGATACCTCGCCTACGCATACTTGAGCAAGACATTCGTAACTATTCTCACTGTGAATTTAGATATGTCTGCTAAATGATGTAATTGTGAAATGCTTTATGAGGATGACATTTGCATTAGCTGTGTGTGTGTGTGGGGGAAGGGGGAAGGGGGGGTTACACCCATAAGTGTACCTTCAAATCTGGGTGAGGTGAGGAGCAGTTGAGTGATGGTTCACGAGCTTGCTCCTCTGCGAGATGCAGGACTGTGGAAAGCCCCACTGTGTGCCTGGCATCGAAGCTGTGGTGCGTTAATGATCTCATTAGCCACGTCTACGCAGCCCTGTACATTTTAACCCAATTTGATGGATTGTTCCCACAATATGGTAATACTAGCTTGAGGCTTTGCAGGGAGTGCAATATCCCCTTTTCTTGTCCTTCCTCATCCTGTCTCGGTGACAGAACCCCCCTATATATATATATATATAAATGTATCACTTTTTCTATTCCCTTAATCCGCAGTTAATTTGCAGTTTTTTTTCTAGGAAATCCACCCACACAACCAGCCACTAGAAAATAGAGAGAAACGTATCATTCAACTGTATACATTTGTTATGAGACGCTGTTGTGAATATGTTGAATAGATTCAACATTTGAGCTCCATGTATATTTTGGGAATCTTTGTATGTTAAATTAGCCAGTTGTACTGCGTGCACAAGCACAAACAGCTGCTTCAAATATAGAATGGTTTGTATATTCAGAAGCTACGTCTGACAACACCCAATGCATGTCAGGTGCCCAGCGTACATTGTTTGGCGTAGTGAATGTGTGTCTATATAAGGCAGTGCCAGGAAGTCATGTGGAGCACGGCTCATTGACAGAACAATGATTAGTGAGGATTGATCGAGGTAACTGCTCAATATCTCGGCCCTCAGCAGTTCATGAGCGCAGGCCGGGGAAACCTTGCTGTTCTTCCTCATGGAGCCACAACCTACATGTAGCTCACAGAGCCAATGAAACACACACAATCGATGGCTAGCCCGAGCAAGACCAGCGAGGCCACATTTACAACCTGAGCTAAATCAAAGATGCCTTCAATGCAATCTAATTCCAATGAGAACCCTCCATACATCAGACGAAGGCATGGCATTGATGTTAATGACCTAGTTGTTGTTGTGGGTACACGTGTGTGTGTGTGTGTGTGTGTGTGTGTGTGTGTGTGTGTGTGTGTGTGTGTGTGTGTACGGTACACGGTTTATTCTGTACGAGATTAAAGGAGAGACAGCCCTTCATTTAAGCTGTATCCTTGAAAACTGTGCCAGTTTTTATTAGTTCTGTTCTGTAACCTGTATAATTACCATCATGGTTCTGAACATTGCTCCTTAATATTGCCTGCTACAGACTGGATAAAAGGAGTCTGTGTTCGTGTGTGGAAGAGAAAGCAGGGGAAAGACAGGAAAATAATGTAAAAATGCCAAGGCACATCTGTGTGCTTATTAGAAAGCGTGAGAGCCAGTGGTACCACTGTGCGTTTGTACAGACATGGGGTTTGATGGGTGCATCCGCTTGGATTCTTTGTGCCTGTCTGAATCTGCTTTTGAAAGCAGCTAAATGATCGATGGGGTGCTGAAGCAATTACCCTTCCTGGTTGTTAAATTTATATGTTTGTCAACTGGCCCTTTCTTCAGTCGGCTTATCAAAGGTAGCATGCTACTCTGTAGGTAAAATATTTGAATACATTTCATAATGCTATTACCCCATTATATCTAGTCGTTACTTTCTGTATTTATCTGTGGGCTACTGGAATAGCCCTTACTCACTGCCTAGCATAAATTGAGTAGAGGTTCTACAGTATAGTGGGCAGAAGGCTAATGCTCAAGTAAATCATTAGACGACCCCACAATATTGATCACACTTTATTTAATTTGCACAAGTCACATTTGAATCCTACCTTGGCATATTGTGGTATGTGATCATAAAGGTCCCATAATAGAAGCAGACCCTTAATCCCAATATGTTTATTAAAAGAATCCCCTCAGATTCATCATCATTAATGGGTATCCCTGGGATAGGCATTCCAAATGTAATAACATTAATTTAATCTGCAGGGGATGAGTAATACCACACAATACCGTACTCCTTCACTGGCAAGCACTGCATTCTCCCTCAGCGGCCCAACACTTGAATTAGGTATTTACAGTGGATTAAATCACGTCTTTGGCTATATATTATGAGTGAACCAGGATTTCTGCCACCCATGAAGTAAAACATCGCCTTGATTAAACCTTGGGGGCATTGGTGTAGCTAGCCCACTGGGGGAAGTCTCCTCTCCTCTCCTCTCCTCTCCTCTCCTCTCTTCTCCTCCTCTCTTCTCCTCTCTTCTCCTCTCTTCTCCTCTCTTCTGGTCCAGACACGTTACAGTCAGCAAACTTCAGTTTTCACAAGCTGTTATCAACAGATGCAGCTCCAGTTCAGATACCTGAGAGACACACTGTAGAGTGGCCCCAGAGCCTGAGGGTGTTTGATAAGGCGGGAGATTGGCCCTGGGAACTGTTTGTAGGCATAGCGATCCACTTCATCTCATAATATAGCGTAATAAAAGGATGCTTTGGTCCATTGAAACTCTTCAGGGCACGGTTTAATGTATACTTTGTACTTTAAGGTGCGCTGATGTAGCCTGGCTCTCCCTGACTGTTGATCTGACCAGATTGTAGTCTGGAGACTCTGTTTGCTTAGGTGTTTAGGTTTACTTCAAACTGGTGGCAGAGCTACAGTAGACGAAGCCACACAAACAGTAGCAACACCGATTGGCAAAAAGAGGCAAAAACTGTGCACACTTACTAATGGAGCATGTCCAGACCATTCATGTACCACGTACACTTATGAGCATCCTTATGTTCGAACATCGTGTTTGTTATAAACAGTCCATAACTAGCACGTCTAACAACAAACGCCCACTCGGGCTTAGATCAGGGATGCCTTCAGGTGTCTCCATAATTGCCCATATGCGTGTTGAAGTCTCCCAGCAGAACTATGGCGTCCCTTACTGGAGCCCCATACAGGACTACATTCAAGGTCTCCAGGAAGGCCGCAAGGTGCATATGGACCATGAGCATATGCACCATGGCTCAAGGTGCATATGGACCATGAGCCAGCCTCTGCCGCCCAGGTCTGGTCCATTGAGGCCCCTGACCTCCACTGCCACCCATATGGCAGCACATCTGACCCCCACGGTTTCTCCCATAAATGGTGGGCCCATAGGATGAAGAGGAGGGTGCCACGTTGCTTGTTGGGGCTGTGGCAAACTCAGCCACCAGCCGCTCGCCAGCGAGCTCTACCTCTGGGCCTGGCTCCAGATGGGAGCCCTGGGCTTCCTCCAGGCAGGGTAACTCCTCTTTTGTTTATCCATGAGGGGTATTTTGAACCATTCAGTAACTTTGCCTTGGGAAAGAAAATACACATTAAACAGATTTCATGGAGCTTTGGTGGAATTTTGCTGTTGCCATATAGATGGCCTGATCTCACACACTTTCAATTAAAAGATGAACAGGTTCCTCAGCAGAGAATTTTCTTCTACAACTAGGCAAATTATTTTATATAGCAATCGTAATAACGCGTTATAGAAATGCACCACAGTCCTAGCATGTATGTATTTTAAAGGGAATAGGATATGACACGTATTGGTCTGTTGTATTTTAGGCCCAAAACAAGTAGGCAAGTATCCTACAAACCTTTTGAACCATGTCCCTGCCTGGCACTGCAAAACAAGTGTATGCCATTAAACTAGCAAAAAGTGGATTGTGGATGCACCCTGAATGCATTTTTATAATGGGCCTATAGCACATATGTTTTGGCAAATACCACGTGAAGCGACCAGCTAAATATTGTAAAAGTTACAGCTTCTAGTTGTAAATCCACATAACTTTTTTTATAAGATCTCTGCACTTACTTCCTTGATAACAACTACAGTACTGTAAGTCAACTAGGTCATCTGGCTAAAGATCTGAGGATGATGCATAGAGTAAAACTATATTATTATATTGTTTACTGTACCATGAGCACTCATGCGAAATTGATATTGAAACAGTTTCATACAGTAATTAACTGTTTTATTCTGTGCACTATAGCACAGGTCACCGATAAGATTAACATTGACAGAACTAAATCTACATCAGTACACAACACAAGAATCGCTGTTGCCAGTAGTGATGTTAAATATGCCAGACAACAATGAACAATTCTTATGTTTTATGCATTACAAATGGTATTATTTCATAGGGGCAATCATGTAGGGTAAACTGGTTTAATCATATCTGTATGGATACATTCTGAATTTCAATGTTTGTCTGAATTGAGACAGTGGGTAGCGCAGTTTCTATTTGCATTTGGTGTTGTTGTCAAGGAAACTCCAGACATGTTAATCCAAGTTGGCCCTGTTATATTAAAGACTACAACTATGTATTCTGCTGGGGCTGTACAAGGATTAGAATAAAGATTAACTTTATTTTTCTCCATAGAGATTATTTTTCCCCCATTGCTGTAAGCAAAGTCCACTGCCAATAACTAAATAAATACCTACATACCTGCTGTAATTATGCTTCAAGCTTTTTCTTATTTGTTCTTGATTGGGCTTCTGAAAGACATATATTTCTGTGTTAAGGGTATATCGGTCAATATTAGCAGAGCTGCATCTGACAGGTTCTTTAGCTCATTAGCTTGCTAATACATGCATCAATAAAATGTTGAGATGCTTGTAGATAGTGGGCGACGACCGGAGGCTCTGATGTGATTTAAAGGCACATAGAGAAGAACATTATGCATTGATGTCTGCATCTGTACATCTGCATCTGTAGTACAGTATAATGTTGACTTTTCTGTTGCCATTTATTGTTAATACATACAGTATATAGCCACACATAAATATACAATGCACTGCACTCAAAATGAGTGTTGCACACACATTTGTTTCACAATTGGTCAATGACAAAATAACCATTTGCACTCTAATAGTGTAATTAAATAGACTTCCAGGCAATTGATGTTCTAAGTGGATCCAAGGGATTTACCAACACATATTGAAATCTGAACGCAAATTTACATTATAAGAGATTGAATAGTAATTGAGAGCTGTTTCCTGGGCTGTGAACAATGTATCTACATAATAAGTAGATACAGTGCATCCGGAAAATGTTCCCAGCGCTTCACTTTTTCCACATTTTGCTATGTTACATCCTTCCCTCCAAAAAATGTATTACAATATTTTTTTTCTCAAAATTCATGACAAAATAACAAAGTGAAACATTTGCGCAAATGTATATATATTGAAAAAAAAAAAATCACATGTATTCACAGCCTTTGGTCAAACCTTTGTTGAACCACCTTTACAGCCTTAAGTCTTTTTGAGGATGATGCTACAAGCTCGGCACACCTACTTTAGGGCAGATCCTCCCATTCTTCTTTGCAGGACATCTCACACTCCATCGGTTCTGTGCATTTTCAGATCTCTCAAGAGATGTTCAATCGGGTTCAAGTCTGGGCTCTGGCTGGGCCACTCAAGGACATTCACAGAGTTGTCTTGAACCCATTCCAGGCGAGCTGTCATGTGCCTTTAACTGAGGAGGCTTCCATCTGGCCACTCTACCATACAGGCCTGATTGGTGAAGTGCTGCAGAAATAATTGTCCTTCTGGAAGGTTCTCCTCTCTCCACGGAGCAACACTGGAGCTCTGTCAGAGTGACCATAGAGTTCTTGGTCACCTCCCTGACTAAAGCACTTTTCCCCGGATCGCTTAGTTTGGCCGGGCGGCCAGCTCTAGAAAGAGTCCTGGTGGTTCCAAACTTCTTCCATTTACGGATGATGGAGGCCACTGTGCTCATTGGGACCTTTAATGCTGCAGAAATCTTTCTGTAGCCTTCCCCAGATTCGTGCCTCGATACAATCCTGTCATGGAGGTCTACAGACAATTCCTTGGACTTCATGACTTGGTCAACTGTGGTACCTTATATAGACAGGTGTGCGCCTTTCCAAAGCATGTCCAGTCAACTGAATTTGCTACAGGTGGACTCCAGTCAACTTGTAGAAACACCTCAAGGATGATCAGTGGAAACATGATGTGCCTGAGCTCCATTTTGTGTGTCATGGCAAAGGCTGTGAATACTTATGTACATTTTTTTATTTCTAATAAATAATTAAATAATTGTGTATTTAACATTTTTTTCACTTTGTTATTAGGTAGAATTTTGAGGACTTTTTTCAAATTAATTTTGGAATAGGACTGTAACATAACAAAATATGGAAAACATGAAGCGCTGTGAATTCTTTACGGATGCACTGTAAATAATAGCATAAAGTACAAAGTACACTGCACGCTTGGTATATAGAGTTCCCAGAAGCACACATTTTCACCCCAGTGCACTGTTCTCTCAACTGTGCATGACAGACAGGCGAGTGGAGAGGAGGCCAATCATTTATTTGTGTCAGCGACGCTAATACAGACTTGTGTGTTGATGAAAAAGATGTCACTCGTAGAAAGATGTTAACTATGGTGGGTTCACAGGGTCAGATATAGAGAAAACAAGCAGGGTTGAAGGTTATGTTTCTAATTCACCTCTCTCTCTCTCTCTCTCTCTCTTTCTCTCTCTCTCTCTCTCTCTCTCTCTCTCTCTCTCTCTCTCTTACTGCCTTGGTATCAATCTTCCCTTCACTCAGGGCTTTCTCTCTTGGAGTGGGTGGGCAAAGCGTGGCTGGTGTATTGTTGACAGATTAATGAGGCGAAGGAACTTGAGGTAAGGATTCAGGTTAGCAAGAGGTCATGGAGGAGACCAGCACTCTTATTAACCGTGACCATACATAACTTCACAGTTTACAGTAATAGTCTCAACCAACAGCATAGGGCAGTTTGTCAGTATGGGTAATGAGTGTAAGTTAGTAAGGGCATTTGATTGTGCGTGTGTGTGTGTATCTAATTAAAATATTAACATTTGTGTTTGCAATACATACAGTATACATATGTTACTACTGTACTACTACAGTACTGTATACAATATAGTTGTACTCTCTGCAGTACTGGAGACTTACGGCCAAGATGCAACGAACACATAGCATACTGTACATGCTGCAACACTAAGCTTCCATAATAGAGCAGCGCATTTGTGAGCGTATGCGCTGCGGAGATCCGTAAAAATAGAACAGTCTTCTAAACATAGATTATTTATGTGAGGTGTACGCAGCACTTTTACATAGAAGTGGGTCATAAACTGTCAATGTCTATTTTTAAACCGAGCTAGAGGTAGACATTTCTCGTCGGACAAGGGGGAACATTCAAACTCCACACAGAAACCTGGAACCTTCGTGCTGTGAGGTGCACGAGTGAGTGCTATTCAATTTTATCGAAACAAGCTTGCAATTGAGAATCAAGGACTAGTGAATAACAGAAACGAAAGGTGGTTGAATCACTAAAAGGCCACATCAAACACTTAATATTTATATATTTGGTCCATTAAGAAATAATTTGGAATGATTGTTGCATATATAAGGGACCTCCCCATTAGCAGCCACTGTTTACATTTATTTTTTTATTTAACATTTTTATTATAGAAAGAAGCAAGGATCCAATGGAATGTCCTAATGTACTAGCATAAGACAGACTGTCCATGCATACATCCTTAAAACTGCACACATATTTCTCCAAGTAGAAGCCTCATAAGGAATTTTGTGTTTCCACCAGCAAAGCTATGCTCATCATATCATGCCTGCACATTATATCCTTTCAGACTTGATATTGTATTTTTAAACACAGAGCTCTATTTGCCACTGACCATTATGTGAAGCCTCATCGGGAAACACGTCATGAGGAAAGAGAATGTTTCCCATAAAGCCTCGTGTGTGAACTAACTCTCATGATTGTGTCTGCTTCTTTAAGAGTAGCAGCAACGAAGAAAAGATAAATGGAGTATAGTTGTTGGGGATTACACGGCAAATGTCCTGCGTATCCACACGGTAGTGGTACATGGAGTGATGGATTGACTGAATGCAAGGAAAACACCAGGGCACTGTAGGAGGGAAGTCGATGCAGCTAGAGAAGAGTTGGTGAGAAGGTGCTCTAAGGATAACTCAAATAACTAACTTTGTCAAGTTCTGCACAATGCATGAGAATTACACGCGAATCAAAACACAATGGAAAGCTAATCAAAACAAAAACAATAAACAAAACAAGAATCTAAATATAATCCTTCAGCGTCTATATTGTGGCGGAGAGACAACACATTAATCTGAAGTAGAGGCAGCAAAGATATTAACTAGTCCCGTTGAGTCAATATAATAGTCCTGGATTTGGTGTCACTCTGAGAGCCCTATAGAGGACTTTATGAGCTCACTGAGGATATTTGGGCTGGGGGAAGTGGATTTACCTATGTATTTGATGGCTGGTTCCATGCTATGGCTGATTGTAAACCGCAGTACTGGTTTATACTGTGTAGTATTTATCTAGTCTCTGTGCAGAAACTACTGTCCGAAGGAGTTACTAACCCCATACTGCTGCAAGAAGGTATAGACCAAGTGGTGACCTTAAAGTGGAGAGCTTGCTCTAAATAGCAACTAATACAAAATAGGAACTTGCCAGCGTTGCTTTCAAGAAGACAAGTAGATATTCACGGTTTTCTTTTGTGCAATGACCTGACTTTTATTTTATAAAGGAGTATTTATGACAACAATGTCTGCATGCATATAATGTGTAATGCATTTACTGTACATACTGAGGATATATGACTCCTGTTTACTGAGAATATATATATATATATATATATATATATATATATATATATAAAACTTTTTGTGAGGTTTACATTAGAATATGTGATTGAAACATCACGTTACTGTACATGTACAGTACTGTATATGAATAATGATTCCTGTCACGGATTTGTGCTTGGGGACCAAATAACCACTTGAATTATGTGATTATTGGAATGCCACAGAAAAGTTAACTTTGACAGGATAGCTTGCTGAAGATGCAATTTCAAGTTCCCTCTCAGTTTGAATGCGTTAGAGAAAGCGATAGGGATTTCAATGTAATTACTATGATCACAATCGCAAATTCCTCAACCCTAAGACACATGTTGTAGCAGTACTGGCGTGTTAGTGATTGTTTTCCTGTTTGATATGGGTGCTGGTTGAGGGCCTCGTGATTAGGTGACATGCACATACACACTGTTAAGTGCACGCAAAGCAAATCCTCTCATTTCACACATCGTTTGAGGGGGATATGGGAAAAACAGGCAGGAGATGGAAAAGGCAGCTATAAATTATGCAAGCAGAATAATCTAGATAGTTTACTTAAGACTGATATTATCTAAGATTGTTCAATCTGTCACCGGCCCTGACACCTGAATAAAGACACTGAAATAGAACAGGACATCAGTGGTGCATTCAACACAAACAATCCCTTGAATATTACATAGGTCAAACCAATCATGGGTTGTGGTAAAGCATGCAAATGCAGAGCAAAAGTTCCTTACTTTATTCAGCAATCCTCCACCCTGGTCCTGGGGACCCACTGTCCTGCATGTTTTCATATTTATGCTCAAACACACCTGATTCTAATAAATATGAACCCAGGCTTCTGCAGAGATTGATAACAACCCATTCATTTGAATCAGGTGTGTTAGAGCAGGGAGACATCTATAACATGCCGGGCAGTAGAAATACAGGAGCATGGCTGGAAAATACTGGTTTATTAAACAGTCCAACATCCACAATTAAACTCTCATGAACCAAACAGTTCAAAGTGAATACAATCAGGAAATATCTCCACAGTAAACTAAGCAGAAGGCAGAATCAGGATAATAACAAAAAAGCTAAGATGACAACAAGGTGTTCAAGAGGGAAAAAAGGTTGACAGACTAGAATTACTCAGGCAGGTAGCGATGTGACAGGAGCAACAGACTCTATCAGATGATAGTCTGTGATTAGCTGATTGGCAACAAGTGGATGGTTAGCAGGTTAGCAGGTTAGCAGAAGCTTGTGTAGCTCATTACAGGACTCAGGTGGCAGCAATATGGAGACACAGACCAGGGTGGGGAATTCAGCAGGGCCTGTAAACAAACACACTCACTCACACACAAACTGCACAAGAATATACAGTGTATATATACTGTATATATGATAGATATATGTATATGAGATAGATACTGTAGATACACTGTAAACTGATGGTACATCTAGGAAATATCCTGCAATTGGTGGTGGTCCTGCTTGATTTTCATTCGATTTTTATTCGATTTTCATTCTTTGTCAATGTTTGAATTGGGCCACAAGCAACCAATCTGTCCTGACTGGTGGTGGAGGACCCTTATAGGTCCTCCTAAGGGGAATCTTAGTGGTACAGGTTGTTCTATGTCTCGTCTGCCTTCTGACATGTTTCATTTTGCCATCTCTTTCATTATCTGTCAAATGTCAACATGTAGTGCACCATGAAGGTGTCTGTCCCGGTTTAAACCACCCCCCCTCAGTGCAATGCTACTAATCCCTGACTCACTGTTCATCTTTGTGATTGTAGGGTTAGCGATGAGTGATAAGTACTTCACAAGTGCCATAGATGTATTAATAAAAGGTCCCTGGCTTTTATAAGGTTCAGAAATCTGTCTGTGGGGACTGCTGACTATTTCATGACAGCCATTTCATGGTTCCTTGCGCTTTCCTCTTTCCTCCACGCCTCCCTCTCCTTGGTCCTTTTTTCCATCGTCCTTCGGCCTGTGTTTTTCTCTAATTCTCTATTTCCCCGTGCTTGCCTCCCCCTGCCCCAGCAGCCTGCTCGCTGCATAGCTCACATATAATAAGCCTCCCAAAAACCCTGCTCTGTGTGAGTTGTGCTGTACAGTGCAGTATGCAGCGCAGAGTGAGAGAGGGAGTGGGTTCTCTGCTGGTTTCTATGGGATCTCATTAGTGTCATAGGAGGGAAGAGACAGATATTAGACCTGAGATATTGAAACTCATTAGAGAGGCGCCTCGACCCACACACACACACACACACACACATATGGAGCGTAACAGTGTGGTGCCGGAAGTAAATTGCCCCATTCATTTTATGCATTGACGTTTCGTAAAATCCTTTAAACTCTTAATAAAGAGTTTTGAGGTTGGTACCACGCCAACCTGCTACAAGATTGGGAAGCGATTGTATATGCTGGAAGCCACAAGTCTGTATGATATCAACGTTGCTTTTAGATGTTACGGAGAACTACTAGACCCACAATCCTAAAACAGCCACAACTCTTATTGGTGGAGATGGGTGTCCTCGTGATACCATCCTGATTTTGTGAGCTTTATTTGGAGCTTCAAGTTCGGAGCTCGCCATTACCATGGATATATTTTAGACCGTGCGAAAGTTGTATCGGATAGTGAGTTACTGCTAGCACTGAAAAGTACGATCGTTTAGGCTACATTACATATGAATAATATGAAAACTACTGTGTTATACTATTATAATGGTATAATATTCACAATAAGATAATCTGTGAAGAATAAGGCTCTTCTGGGAATTGCAATGATTTATGGGATGCGTAGTTCCTTCACTCTAAAGTTAGTTAACATTCTTGTACCTTTGTCTTTTTTCCATCCATCCATCTCCATCCATTTTCTCCCGCTTATCCATAGTCGGGTCGTGGTTAATATTCAAATTGCTTATGGCCACGAGTATTCTTGTAGCTGATTGGCTTGGTTCCTGTCTTAAAAGTCTTTATAAGGATTTTATGAAAAGTCAATCGAGAAAATGAATGGGAAATGTACTTAGCCGCTAAAAAAGTGGGCGGTCACTGGTATGCGCTATACTGCACTGTATGTATATTACCCCTTGTGCTTTTATAATTATATTCTAATGACATCCCCCCCACCCACCGACTAGGTATGGCTGAATGCTATCGTTATACACACTAGTTATTACCTAGTTAATTATTAATTATTAAGAGAGTCTATCCTACAGTGGTCTCTTAAACGTCCTGTATCATCTTTATCGTTTGTCCACAGTGGCTACTTGTACTGGTTGTGATACCTGAAGGGGCCTGAAGGGGCTGGGCTGATTTTTTGGCCCTTATGCCAATATGCCTATCTGCATATGTCATGTACTGTATGGTTCCAGGCTTGACATAACGTATGGATTGTATCTGCCATCTCTAACCTACTGTATACAATCCAGATTTATTTAGAATGTGATTTTTAGAACAGCAGCTGAAAAAGAATGTTCAGCTAAAATGGATTAAAAATGTAATTAGCTATAGCATTGCATTTATAGACTATGGGACAGGCTTGATATTGCCTACATCTGGGTCATTGTGTAATCTTCGGCAGGCTATTAGATCCAATTAGAATTAGTTACTATCTCTGTCTAGGGAGTGTCAGTCACCTGAGCAAAAGCAGGCGTGCGCTGCTGAATGTGCTAACCAGTCAAGCACAAGCGCTAAATAGCGCAGCCACACAGCTGGCGAGTGAATAGACTACAGACAAACATGAAGCAGCTGCCAAAACACATCAGCTGTGGTGCCACACACACACACACACACATACACACACATACACACACACACACACGCACACGCACGCACACACACGCATGCACACACACACAGAACAAATAGAGAATAATAATCACATCTCCCCATGACATATATGTGTACAATGACAATTTCAGTGAGTGTGTGTGAGAGAGAAAACATCTAATAATGTAGTGGTGTTTATTGAAAAGGTTTGGTACAAAGCACCATGGGCAAGGAGGTATAAGCTTTGTTTATGGGAATTAGTTATCATTCATTGAGTAAACTGTCTCTCGGTAGGATATTTCTTTGTTTTTATTTATCTTAGATTTTGGAGATATTGGTGTTTCTTATCGACAAACTGACACATCACGCATTCATATGCTTCCCATTATAACTCATTACTTTGATATTTTGTATAATGTATATTATATAAAATAAAATGACAGATTAATTAACATCACAGGAGCACCTACAGTATATGTTTCATGACCTGAAACTGAGTCGGTTGATTCATACTCAGGTTACACCAGACTTATGTAACTGTCACTGAGGGGTTAACCATTAGGGAAGGGGGTGATTAGAATCAGGCATCGCAGCTGGAGGTGTCGCTTACATTCAGCATCACTGACTAGGCATTTCTTTTTGATTGTGTGTGTGTGTGTGGGTGTGTGTGTGTCTGCATTTTATTATGTGCATTCATCTGCAGATGTTGACGCATTTTGCTTCTGGTTGTTGAAGCCAAATCTTATTTCAGTGTGAACTACCCAACCCTTAACAGTCCATGTGGAAGCCATCTAAAATATAACATGACACTCAGTGCTGTAAAAAGGGAAGAGATGGCTGTGCAAAATTGAAACTCTAGTAAATACAGACAATCACTTAGCCTGATACGGTATTTGATTCAGAATGGGGACATTAATGAATGAAAGGCACAGTTAATGGGCTGCGTGCACAAGGCTTGTGTTTTGTGTTTGTGGAGTAAATACACACACACAATTGGCCTGAGCTCCCTGTCACCTGTTTGATTACAGATTATTTGGGATCCATGCACAAACATACATATTGCAGTGCATTGTACGGCTTAATGTTATGATAAGCTATTAACATATACAGTATTAGCTGTTAGCAATAATTTCATGAGGATTTAATGGTGTGTTGATATGTAATGACATAATGCTCTAGAAACTACATTACCCCTGATGACTGTGAATGTTATTATTGTAGCATAATGTGTTTCCTTGCAGTATGGTGACTTATGCATGAACTATTCAGCTTGTGATACATATACTTGAAAGATGCGTTGGCTGAAAGCATCTGCTAACTGCAGTAAATGTAATGCAAATGGAAAAATCGTTCTCGCTCTCTCTCTCTCCCTCTACTCTTTTCTCTCTCTCGCTCTGCAAACTCCATAGGTTACTCTGTGTTGGAGCTGATTCAGTTGTTCAATGTCCCATTGCTGTCAGTGTTGTGCTGTCAGTGTTGTTCCCCCTCAGACAGTACACTATTCTCTCTGTCAATCCTGTATGGCCGTACAGTATGTGTTCACAGAGGAAGAGGATACATGTCTCCATGTTTGCGCTCCCCAGCAACCTTTCATGTTCCCTCTATGAAAGGGAGATAATGCTTTCTCGTCATTTCTGCCGTTACATTGTAGTTCCCAGTGCTGAGCGTTTTGTCATGAAATAAGCCAGATACAATGTTGTGTGTGTGTGTGTGTGTGTGTGTACTGTATGTCTGTGAGGCTTTACATTTATGAATAGGCTCTATATAGTCCATTCGTTTGTGCGTAACATACTTCAGTGGAAACTATTGCATATCAGTAGCACAGATGTTCATCATCAACTACACATGACTTTATCCAAAGCAACTGTACAGTGGTTATAAGCACTATCAATGTAGGTAGGGGTTAGGCGTCACACTCGAAGATGATTACAGGCATAACCTCTCTCTCTCTCTCTCTCTCTCTCTCTCTCTCTCTCTCTCTCTCTCTCTCTGTGTGTGTGTGTTGTTTCTGTATGAGTCATGGCAGGGCAGACAGTAGCTGGACCATGTCATGCCCAAATAGCCAACTGAAAGGTCACAGACTGCCTGTGCTTCTAATGAGAGCTTCTAAGGAGCAGGAAGGCCATGCTGTCTGTATTGAGGCACTAAGGTCCCAACCCAGCTGAGCGAGGACAGAGACAGAGAGAGAGAGAGAGAGAGAGAGAGAGAGAGAGAGAGAGAGAGAGAGAGAGAGAGAGAGAGAGAGAG
>JAODLL010024843.1:0-24695 GCA_026546735.1 Forbesichthys agassizii
TTAAAATACCCCCCCCCCCCCCCCTCCAGCCTCCTGTGTCATTCTGTTTACACCTCACTTTCTCGCTTTCATTCTCTCTCTTGCTCTGCTCAGCTCTCTATCTAAGCTTTGCGATTGCTTACCTAGACATACAGACAAATATGAAGATGTAACAATATACCTGTCTATGGTGTGAGTCTGCATTCATTCACTTCACATTGATGTTGTTTGCGCACCAGGTCATTCATTATAAAACACAGCCTGTCCCACAAGGACAGGGCCGTCCTGTCCTTGTGCAAATGGGGTTAATTACCCCCACTGGTCCCTGTTCTGCAGAGGCAACCCAGGGAGGCTAATTGTGTCCATGTGGCTAGCGGAACAGATACTTCCCAGTGGCGTCGGTGTTCCGGTCCACAGCGGGAAATAAAGCCCCGGCCACGCCCTGCCAAGCACATGCACACTACTTGAGGGGAATTGGGTGGGAACATGCACACACACACACACACACAGATAGAAATATGCACAAAAAACATAAAGTATACTGTATGGTATCCATACTGTACACGTTCTGTCATCGACACAAAGCAGCTCCGTGTGGGGGCCTGCAAAGGCCGAATCCCAACCCCTGCCCCTGTGGGGGAAAGCTAAACACGGGTGTGGCCCCTGTTGTTCTCCAGGGGTGGCCTGGAACGCCAAGCTTCCCACACAGAGGGAAATAATGGACAAAACCGGTCCTCGCTAAAGTGAAACTGAAATAAATAGGCGTGGAATTGATGAATCACATCGGGAACATTATGCAATGGGACAAGGAGGAGCGGAGGGGAACGCGGGTGGGGTCCGCACGCGCACGCCGACCTTGAGGAAAACAGTGAGGCGGGGGAGGAAACACACATACACACACACAAAAACTGATGATTCATGGGAAGATTCAACCTTAACCTTTAACGCTTCAGCACATTGGGCTAGTTACGAAACCTGGGAATTAAATGTCATTTTAATGCTGCATTCTATGTGAACTTAATTATTCCTCTAAAAATAGAGAAACAATTAGAAACAAGTTCTCAAGCTTTTCTCTTAAGTCTTAGATTTGTTTAAAGGTATAGTCAGTCATTCTGGAGAAAGTGTGTTGATATTTGAAAAACAAAAAAAACACAATCACCTCTCCCCTTCAGTTTCTCCCTTAGAAGCTCCGCCCCACATATTGGAAACACATTGCCAAGACTGTGACAGTGTTGTGTGGTTGTGCCAGGGCTGTGTAGAAGCACACATAATGGACAGCAAGTCATCCGTGAATAGATATTCCCTTAATTTAACAAACATTGTATTAGCTTACAATTGATGGCTATCCCTTTATGTTGGAAACTCAAAAAAGCCCATGCCACTTCCACACCTGCAAGTTGAATGGCCTGCACCCCTCTACACCTCCCCCTGTTGGTGCCACGGCATTCCCTACCCCTCCCCTACAGCACACAGGTTCACCAATAAATCTCTGTTGCATTTATGATGCAGTCTGCTATCATCATCATCATCATCATCATCATCCCGGGGCTTCAACAGAAATTGTTCTTCTTGTTGTCAGACAGCCATTGCGGGTACTGTACCTTTGCATTGGTAACTATTGCCTGCTTCTAACAAGGCAATTAGAAAGAGACATACACAAACAGCAAGTAAATGGGTTAACATACTGGTGTCTTTGTCCAAATGCACGCCACTGCTTGGCCCCAGTACAGCGGTTGTGACGCGCTGCTAACCAATGTAAACACTTAAGCCATGGGCTAGTTGTGAAAGCCTGCGCGTGTTTTTCATCTGTCCCCGCCGCTGCGTACATAAATGCTGTTATTGCCGGGCCAGCGAGGCTCTGTGCCGTATCTTGTAAAAAGCTCAACGGGACCACATCAAGGAGAGACGCAGGGCTGGTCTTCTTTCAGTCCGCCCCACGAAGCACGACTGCCAGCCACATGGGTCTCACACCGCCGTGCCAATTGGGCTAATGAGCCCACGCCATCACATGGCCAATTTAGACTTCACAGAAAATAACGAGGAACTATTTTGCACTGGCATCCAAGCAGTACTACTAACTCCAACAACGTTGCTATAGCGTTGTAAGCATAACAAAGTCCTCAAAAGAAAAGCACACAAAACAAAGTTTCTTTTTCCATAATCACGTCTAAAAGTAAAATCATTCTTGTTTTAAGGAAAACTGAAAAATTACCACACACACACACACACAAACACAATGTACAGACTTGATTGAAGTCTCCCTGACAGATGTGTCAGATAAAAGACTTCACATATTTGGAATAGAAATACGGGAGACGTCCGTAACACCAAACATGTTGGATGGATGCATATATCCCGCTCTTCCACAGAAAAACCTATTAATCCCATCGTGTGCTTGCGTGCGTAGTAGAAGTACACTAGAAGTAGAAGTACACACTTTTTTAGTACCTGATCTGCTGGTTTTCCTTGCTGTAACCACACATTTTATAACTTTAATAATGTTCTGTGCTTAGTTTCAACTGATCGGATCAAACAGGACTGTTTTCTGGCTTCCAGACGAACCACTCACGTTTGTGTTTGTGCTAATTACCAGTCAATTTAAACCACACCTTTTAAATCCTAGCAGAGAAAATAATCATGTTTACAACTTTCAGACAGTAAAAGCTTGGCTGCACTCTGAATAGTGTTTAACAGCCATGGACTGATGCTCCCTTAATCCTCCAACAAACCACCTCCCAAGACATTTCAACTTAGACTAATAATCCACAATACCACTCCTGTTGCTATGCCAACCATTTCATCATTTCCAAAAGCCATTTTTCGTCATTTCCATCTTAGAAAAGCCAGTTATGGAGTGTCTTTGTGGCTTAGTAGATCGTATTCGGGAGGCCCGCCATGTTCTTGTGGCATTAGGGGTTTGGGTATGTCTCAAAACCTCATGTGATTCCCTCACATTCTGCCATGGAGCATTATTATGAACTCACCTCTGCACACTGTCCAACAGAAAACCATCCAAAATAATACTATAAATACACTGTATGGTGCACACTTTGAGGTAAGAAATACTGTATATAGTGTCATGGGATAATCTAATTTCACTTAAAAGGATTTCCCTAATGTTAACCATGTCTTTAAAGGTAGAGTCTGGCATTTAGACTGATATTTTAACTGGATCAAACACCTCTCCCTTCAATGCCATAAGGTCTTCCTTCAGAAGCTCCGCCCCCCACTTTGGACACACATCGCCAAGGTTAGGACATTGTTGTGTTGTGCGGTCTGCACCACGCTGTTTATGTTTCCATTTACAGAGCCAAAACTGTATAAACAGATTATTAAATTAAACCAGATTATTATTTCACAGAACAGGCTGATCACGAGGACACGTGCTGCGTTTGACAAAAAGTGTACAACTCCACCTTTCAGGCCCTTTGTGACCCCATGTGATTGGAGCAGCTGTTGCTTCAAGCAGCGAACTCTTAAATCAATCAGATTGTCTGGCTTTGCCAAAACACCAGCGTCTTTTCTCCAGTGGCACTTTATCGGCACCTGCTGCAACACGTGAGCCAGAAAAGAGAATACAGCTCACCAAGCCATTTTACTTCTGTACTGTTATAACATTACTTTGTAAGGATATTGTCTAGTTTTCTAAATAGGTTACTTACTAACCCTAGCCCTAACCGTTATTATAGATCAAGTTGATGATGAAGCCCTGTTTGTCTCAAGAAAGGACTTGTGACAAGTGAAAAGCCATCAGGAAGTGAAATTATCCCAGTCTTTATTCACTTGCTGTTAATTAAATGTGCTTTACTTGATAGCTTGTAAAGATACAGCCATTTCTCTGCAGTGTACTCTTCACCTTTTTTGTAGCAAGGAAAATTTGCTTGAGGCTCACAATGCCCCCTTTGTCTCAATCAGGCCTGGGCAACAGTTTGGAGGGGAAAAGGGTTGAGGAGGGGCTTGGATAAACGAATGTAGACAAAAGTGAAAATGACACATGGTGTGCTAAACGAAACAGACCTGTGCCGGCGGTACATTTGAAGCCAGTATGACAAGGCTCTTGGGCAGATTGTGTCCAATCAAGAAAAAGCTATTTAAAGGATATGGCATATTTGCAATTTTTATTAATACATATAGTGTATAATATCTGCCTACTGTACATGCCATGGGGTGCCTTGCAAATCAGAATATATTACTTATGTCACTTACTTATTTAAATAGGCTACTTTTTAAAGCTACAGTGAGTAGACATGAGCTCAAATCCTGTAAGTCAGACGTCTAGGCCGGCCATCTGTTAAGGGTTCTTATCCCAGGTCCATTTCCTTAGTTCATCCACCTGGTCACTGTGTTGTCATCATGTCACGCCAGTTATTAGCGAGAGAGCGAGCATCAAAAGGGACGGGACTGTCAGATATCGTCACCATCCCATTTCTATTGCGACTCGGAGACGGGCTCCCGTTTCCATGATTTCACCGTTGGGAAGTATGGCGTAACGCCCGTCGACGTGCAGAATGTCTCCTCCACACCAGTCGGAGTGCTTCTGCCAGCCACGCCAGCCGTTCTCTCCTGCCCTCAGGTGGCCGAGGGGATAATGAGGTAATTACCGGACTGATCGCTGGCTAACTCTTTTCCGCGCGTCTCTGACGGCAAACCTCGCCATTGCACGAGCGTGGAAGTGTGCGGGCCAGAGGCCAAAGCATGCAGGATCTCAGATTCTTGTCTGCGGTTCAGATGAAGTGGTAGACGAGACAGAGAAAAGTAATTCAAACCAATGTGTGTTTTTTTGTGTGTGTGTGTTTTATTATTCCACTCCTGTGCTCTGTTCAAAACCCAGACAGCTTTTCTCTCTAGGATGGCAGACAGGTGAGGTATACTGTACAGACCATCCATATTCATTTCTTTCCAGGCTTTGTATTCATCGTCACAATATCCACCGACAGCTATTGGATCATTAGCAGGCCACAATCCACAACCTGATCCACTCAATGTGAAACTGTGTCACAAATGCCACTAGAGACATATTTGTTGTGCATACTGTCCCCTTCCCTAGCCAGGCTCCACCAGACTTTTGTTCTCAGCTCAAATTATTTGGCTGAGATTATAGCCTGGAAACCCTGTTCACATTGACGTTTTCACAGCCACCCTGCTGGCGGACCAATCACGGTGGGTTATTGAGATGACGTTGAAGTCAAGCGTGTTTCTTAATGGTGGTAGAGCTAGATGAGGTGATCAAAACCTGTCCAATGGTTACAAAACTAAACTAGAGGTCTACGCCAAGTACGAACGACTGCTCACACACTTCCCAATGGAGAGTGGGCAGACTATATTCACAAGTAATGGGACTACCCAAACAAAAGCAAATCTGTAGCCAAGCCGTATCCACCATTGAAGTCAACGAGGTCCAGACCTGTGTATTTTTTCTGAGGTACATAATACAAGTTGTGAAATATTTGCTAAAAATAACACTACTTCTGCAAATATATCATATTAGGCAAAGATAACCAACTTCCTTGCTTGATCACCGCATAGAACTATATAAAGGATAACCAGCGCAGGGGGAGTGAATGGTCATGTCAGTACAACAAAATGTTACCCAACGCGCTAGTCCTTTGATTTAGATTTATGAGGCTATGTGCAATTACTCTAATGACTTGCAGTGTGACAAAGACGCCCAGCTTGCTAGCAAGAAGAAAAACAGGCAGCAGAATGTGCCAAATTGTGGTCTTGCGAACTGCTTGTACAGTAGTTCATTCACCCCCAGAGATTATTATCTGATGAAGAGCTCCTGTGTGTGTGTGTGTGTGTGTGTGTGTGTGTGTGTGTGTGGGTGTGTGTGTGTGTGTGTGTGTGTGTGTATGTGTGTGGTTGAGTAACTTGCTATGTGATAATCAGTGTTTTCTTGTGAATCAGGTCAGGTGGATGGATTATCTTGGCAAATGCTCACTATGATAGGATAGTAACACATTTGTGACCAAAATTTTGAGAGAAAATAACTTTTTGGTGTATAGACAGGTGTATAGGCATTTAGTAAACAAACTAAGTGAACAGGCGACAAATTAAAAAAAAACAACACTTTATTTGTACCGCGCTTGTCCGATCTCAGTGCCCGCTACACCTGCTTCTCTTCAGGGTACAGATTTAGCGTAGGCCAGTACTTAACTGCCCATAACAAGCAATGACACGTGGTATCCACTAAGCTTTATCAGACTCGCCAAGTCCTCTAAATGACTCCCAATCTGGATTCAATGTTTACCTCTCCGGACTTCCATTTTATCCTCCTATTCCATTTGTTCTTGCTATCCCTGATGTTATCTTTCTCAAAGACACCTGGATTTCATCAAAAAGAGGGTTTGTGTTTTCGAGCGCCACAGAGTGCATCTGCTACCTGCAATTAACCTTTCAGCCATGGTTGACTTCATCACAATTGTCTGACCTTTGACCTGCAGATCATCAGTTAACTGAAGTCGGGAGTAGACTTTCTAATGCTGCGTTTTTATACCCAAGTGAATTTCAACATATAAACCGATTAGTTGCAAAATAGTTATTCCTCAAATTTCAATCTACAATCAAAACATTTGTATTTTTGTATTTTTGTCCTTGATTCCTCTGTAAGTCTGTGTCTAAGTTCTTTGTTAGATGTTTCTAAATATATTTAACTTAACTTGGCAGAGAACACACTGGCATTTGCAACTCCAAATGCCAGTGTGTGTGTGTGTGTCTCTAAGGGACAGACATTTTTAAAACCAGATATCGTGTCTATGTTTGTGTTGGATAACAAAAGAGCATTGCAAGTGTGCATCACTTTAGGTGGGTTAGCAAGATGGTAGCAGAGAGCCTTTATTCCATTTTGGGGTCTTCCTTAAGGACCAGTAAATCTGTCCTTACGCAATTGATCATGGAATACCTTTGTGATTTTTTTCACAGTCATACGTGAGCAGTAGAATATGTTGGCCATGACGGCTCCTGACGGTTTCTGTAGTCGAGGCTTATATTCAATCAGAGCAACCAATGTTTCTTTAATGCACTTGCCAATGAGATGAAGCATCCACTTGCCTCCGACTGAATTTCCAGTCATTTTTCAAGCATGTCACTGAAGAGGGTCACGCTTTCGAAAACAAGGCGGGGAAACTCACCATCACACCATTGGCGCAAGATTAGAGATATGTCTTTGAAAGAAACTGATTCGCATGAGAAACATGTTGAATTACCTCACCTCAGTGGAAATGTTGATTACTATCTGTCAGAGCAGTGGAATATATGTACTACAGTGAGATCCACACTGCAAACAACTATGCTAATGGTAATCCGTTTGTCAGAACTTAGGTTGTGTCTTCACACCTGGACCGAAACATCTCCTTGGAAGATATTAAACTCATTGTTTTAGACTATTGTGTATAATATGCTATTGACTGATCCAATATAAAGTGTAGTGCAATGACCAGTAAACACCAATACATATTTTTGATTGATTTAAAGTCTTAGACAGTATGTATACAATATATTTACATTGGAAAGGTTCGTAAAGTAAAGCTGCAAGATAGCACTCTCTCAATGATTTTAAAATGTATTTTCAAACAGAATGTTACGTTGCTGAGGAACGACCATCACGTATTTATTACCATCCACCTGAGTAACAAAATGGCCTTCCGACTCAAGATAATCAAATTGGGGACTATATTTATGGCAAGCCAGCTTTGCGACTTGGAAAGTGCTTGTAGACGGAGAGCCTTCGTGATGGCAAGGAGGAAACCGTTACATCGGCTCCACCTGTTTGGAAATGTCACCGGTTTGGAAGGCGGAGCGGAGAGGAGGGTGGCTTATTTTCCATGCAGGTTTGCATGAATTGAAGTTGACCGGGAAAGCTTTTGCCGTGGACACTGGCGTTCATATGGTAAAGCTATGCTGTTCGCTGGAATGTTTTGAAAAACGTGATCTAGGGTTAGCTTAACTTGTTTGGGCACTGACAGAAACTATTATTTTCATATTACCAGCTTTCATGAGTGAATGTGTTCATGAACCGGTAATGGTATAGCACAAGGACAACCAAATTGTCCAATCAAAAGACATCTAAACTAAACTATGGTTGTCACCTGCCCGTGTCGTGGCTTTGAGGATGACTAACAGGCCTAGTTGAGCCTTCAGAAGCACAAACACAGAAATACAAATCGGCCCGCTCTATAACGACATGCACCTCAAAGAGGGCACTCTATGGACGCTTTGATTTTTCCATTATTATTTTTTTTCCCATGTCCTGCATGAGCAACCAATGTGACTGTAAATGTGTCAGCACTTCATTCACACAACACGTTGTCTCTAATGCCAGGAGATGGCAGAAGGCAGATGTCAAGACACCTTTTGTTCCCTCGGTGAAGGAGCCATTTCGCAGGTTGGCAGCGTGCATGAAGAAACATTCCTCTGCATGGGGCGCTCGCTAAGGAAAGGTGGAGGAGGAGAACATGTTCCTCTGTTGTCAGCTTGTCAAGGAGCCGACCATTAAGCAACAGCTTGCTGTAACCGGATGCAGCATTTATAATGCAGCCTCAGAAGAATCTGAAAAACAACTTTAAAAGATCTATGTACGAAGCACAAGAATTTCAGACCCAATCAAATGCTTTGTGGGCTGACCACATGCACAAACGTGTGCATTAACATGTACTGTACGTGCGTTACTTTGTGATCTGCACACCTCTTATGGTCCTTACACACCTGTACATATATAACTGACAAAACCTTTAAAAAAACACAACAGACATGTTGGAGCAGTAGGATCCCAAATATTAATTGAGTATTCATTGGGAAAGCAGCAACGATGAGCCTATCATTACATTACATAATGGCCTGTTGAGGTAGAATTATGATTCCAAATTATGGATAATGGAAAACACATTTGCTCTATGCTGACTTTCACGGTAATGACCATGTGTGCTCTGTGGAAGTCTCCCAGATAGATTTCCCTGACCAGGAAAGGGCTTGCCAAGGAGGAAATATCAGTTCCAAATAGCCAATATCATAATTTGTAAATTGTTACAGTGTCGTAATATTACTTGAAATGTAATGTAAATGTGTGAAATGTAAATGTTGATACATGTTCAGGAATATTTAATATTTCATTAGCATATTAAACTGAAGCAACTGACTCAAGGACTACTTGAACATTTTCCACTGGAACAGAAATAGCATAACCAAAGCTATTCAGGTCAATAAGGGCTATCCTCCATATTACAAAATCACAAAAGCAGCATACATCCATTTAACATTTCACAGCAACACTCCTTAAAAGCATTGACTTTTATGCTAGAGCATGACGAACATTTTGAATACAAATACAAATGTCATGTTTATTCGTCTCCACATGACTTTCCAAATTGTTTTTTTATTTAATTTTTGTTTATTTTACAGTGAACCCTTACCCATGCCATTTATGAGTTTAAAGGCCAACTGAACTCTGACTGTGTTGAAGGTAGACGTCCACTCCCTGATGACGTCTATAGCTCATAAAACAGATCTTGGACCAGTGTCTGTAGCGCTGAGTCTTTTAAACAAGATTCTGAAGAAAAGTGTCTGCCTATTTGACGTCCATTGTTGCATAAGTCGCTGGAGTGGCCAGTATACTGACACAATTACCTGGATTTGACCAATAATTATAAATTATAAAAAGATGAGAATATTGGCATTCTAACATAGCTTTACAGAGTTTGTTTGCCAGTAATGTCCGTCTTCCATTACTCAGCCATGGCATACGACAGTGGTTTTTAAATTAATTAGGAATTTCCTGTGAATTTATTCAGCGTTTATAAAATGCCACAGCAAGATTTCTGTAAGCAATTATCTTGAGATGACTCCTAACATTTAGAGTGAACTATATCACTTTTGTGCAGTTATTTACAGTAGCATATGTGCAATTGTACACCCTTTTTCAAATTGCGATTGCAGAATTAAACGCTCTTAAAAACGTACATAGACGAGGAGGACTATTGTACCAAACCCAAACTTTCCTGTATGGTTTCCAAAGGTATATATCAGATTTGGTTTATTGTATTTAAATGTCCATTATAACTATTCCATTAATAGTCAAGCTGACAACACATTCATTGAGGAGATACAGTATGTATAATCCTGACCCAAGTAAATGGAATTAAATTGCAGCTATAGTGGAAGAAATTAAGGCACTATAGCCTATTAAAGCACACATTTCTCTCCGTGTCAGGCACCTGTCACATTACATGACTGATGACTGCGTAAAAGTTTAGGATTTGCTCAGCTTATTCCAGAGCCCTGCACAGCAGAGACCCACCACAAGTCAAAATAGAAGTTTGGCTACAGGCTCTCTTGTTTTTAACAAGCTGGCAGCGATACTATAGGCTATTATGCATAGCAAATATGGAAAAAGTCATATTGTATTTGCTTTGCTAATTAGACATTTCAAACAAATGAGAAACTTAACATCAAATATTGATGTTCATCATTAATATAATACATACATGTCATTTGTTTTTAAAACAAGTAGAACTACAAAGTTTGTAAAATTACTAAGTACTGTTTTGTATACAAGTGTTTCTACATTTACCATACATAGGATAACACCCTATAATATATACTTTAAAATTTAATTTTGTGAGGGTCTATAGGTAGTTGCTGTAATAAAGGTGATAATATAATGTCTCTATGATATCATTGCAGTTGTTACCTACCCAAAGACACTCAGAATGAAGTATTTACGCCATTGGTTTCAGACTTTTGACAAGTAGGGTGATGTTATGCAGAATTACACTTTTCAAGCCATTTGTGTAATAACTACTGTACATCCATGCCAGCTGAACTTTCCAAAGCAGAGATTTTCTGTCAACAGAAACATTGCATAATATTTGGCTTTAATAGCTCAGACAGATGTAATTAGAATGCATTAGAAAATGTAACTTTGACATATTTTTATGCTCATGTTATTTTCTGCAGGCAAAAATGAAACATTACTATTAACTATAACAATAAGGATGGCGTTCTACGGTACCAGTGGGACCAAACATTTAAAGAGAAAACTCTACTTTTTATACACTAACATGAAATCACTTAAAATACAGGAGATTACAGTAGAAACAGAGTCAAGTCAAATGTTTAAACCTACAGTATAAGCTTTCTAAAAGACAAAATATTAGAATAGGGGACTTTACAGTAGCTAATAGCATGCTCCTGGAACCACACATCTTCCTGAGCTATAGTTTGTTTGAAGCACAACTGTGGAAAGGCACATGGGCGAGGCATATATCAGTCTGACCACAATATATGGGATTGTGTATCACTGTGCCACAGTAAAGCAACTCAGGTAAAAAAATATGTCAGATAATGCACTAGGAGAGGTATGACTGGGAATAAGCATTCAGTATGGATCAATTCTCATGGGTCCTTTAGATGTGTTTATTTGTCCCGCTCGCTTTGGGCCTTACGGGTAATTCATCAAAATAAATTGGACATGTGAAGCAATCAAACAACCCTGTGAGCTGTTGGGGTGACTGCAGAGGTGATTCAGAGCCATCAGACAAGCTATATTTAGGCCACGCCCGAGGTATACAAATGTGTCAGAAGAATTAATAGCATTGTATCAAGTAAACGTGGATTAGATGGGACTACATATGGGCTTGCTGAAGTACTTTTCAAATCCAACATTTTTGTAGCTTTCTCCAGGGTGGAGAAGTCAATTTCTACTCTAATAAGATTACATATGCTTGAGGCCCCGCTGTGGTCTTATTGGATATGACAAATACCTGCTGTCTTCACCAATTTTAAATTACAAACTAACAATTAAGACAATTTTTATGCTACTTCCACCTGTCTGACATTTATCATTCAATGGCTCCTGGAACATGGGACATTTATACTCTATGTATACGCTATTCAAACATAACAAATTGACTAGTAAACATTGTTCATCTGCGTCCTCCATGACACCCCCCCCCCCCACCACCACCACCCACACACACATCGAAATGCACTGTGAAGCAAAGCATATAGGGTTTGTTCTTGTGAGCCACTTTGTGTTCCTATATGTGGAGCCAGGGTGGTGTAGACGTATCAGATTATTTTTTCAACACGCACAGAGAACGGCATGACAGCGAAATGCGACAAGATATTTGGTGAATTTGACAAAAATGTGTATTATCTTAAAAATCTAGCTTGCAATAGCTGCCTGACTATAACTTTAACTCCCGTTTCAGCTATATCTGGACTAGCAAACCTATGAAGGCGGAAGGCAGTGCTGAGAATAGGATGAGGTTACAACCTGAACGGTTCAGCAGAGAGCTATGTGAATGTGAAGACCTTTACACAAAGACAAGGCTTGAACTGACCCAAATAGTTCAAACATGTGGTTCAGGTGGGGTTGAGTGGTGAAACAAGCTCTGAACTGATAGGTCTTGGATGTAGCAACGCTGGTGCCATATTGTTGTCTGTTGGCGCCATGCTCTACCCAATACAGATTCAGTTCATACAAATACTTAAGAGGCAATCGTTTTTATAAAGATGTATTTTTCATGGAATAATTTGACCTCGCAGAAAGGCTAGATTTGTTGTCTGTTTTGCTACTTTGCTCATTTTTATCATGCCAATCAATATAGGAAAACATGCCCATCAAGATATCCATAATGTCGTTTTTAATCAATTTTGTTTTTGTTATGTCGATTCTGTTTTTGCATTCCCTCAAACTTGTTTAAAAGACGTGTTGCACTTTGAGCAATCGCTTACTTAATGCTGTGAGGAAACTGAATCATTGTCAAGTTTTTTCTTCGTTAATTTAAGCATGTCAGGCCAGCCCCACGAGGAAGCAGTTACACAAGTGAACACCCAAAACAGCCTCTGACAGAAGCCTGACTGAATACAGGGTGTAATTGAGACTGGAAAACAATTTAAAGGCACTTGTTACTGCTGAGGACTGTGCTTTATACTAATTTGGACACATCCAGTTACCATGAGATAACAAGATAAGAAACTTTTAAATGTTTTTTTTTAATTTTTTTAAAGAAGCACCTGTTTAGGGAAATTATTCTGGACCTCAAAGGTGCTCTAATCAGGCAATGCCCTTTTTTGCATCCCTGGATTGAAAAAAAAAGAATATAAAGTTCTACTGGTACACATTGCCAGTGACTCACTATACAGTAAAGGCCAACATATTTCGTAGCCTTTGTGAAAAAAATAAATCAAGCAAATCACACAGCCAAGCATTTAAAGTCCTGGAAATGACAAAAATATCAGTAGTCTGGCCTCCAGTGTTGTATAACTATATCCAGTTAACAAGTTAATATACAGCCAACACACGTAGAGTACTTCGTACTGCAAGCGAGCACATGTGTTTTTCACACTTACAGTGTTAACTATATGAATAACATAAGCACAAGGTAGGGAAAAAAATACTGAATAGGTTATGATGGTTCTCAAAATGGGGGAACCAGAAGAGTCACAAGATGCCTTAATAAGAGTGTTTCAAAATTGTGCATACAAGTTACATTTGAGGTGGGGGTCACACCACAAAAACTGCTGGTTTGAATCTCAATATATTGGCCCTCAGTGAGTAAGACTTTGTTAGGAGCATAGCTACTGTGGACTAAGTACCATTACGCAAGATGCTCCTAAACATTAGGGATTACCTGATGCCCAAAGTGCGGTTGTCTGTCAGATTGAGGTAACGTCAATATTGTCTGAGCATGTAATGTGTGCGTCAAGGGGTAAGTTTTCCTTTGTAAAATAACACTGTTCACATTTTAATGTCTAATCCAGATACACATTGAGAATGTATCTTGCCATAAGCCCATTGATCTCTTGCAAGGTTTAGAAGAAACCAGGGTAAAACCATGGATTTTACCTATGATTATTTATTACAGTTTAATACACCTCGACCACAATCCGGTGCATCTACAGCAAAACTGGCTTCACATGCTTATATATAGTGATATTTCAAAATGCTACCCTATTACGGTGCCTGATCTGAGTGGTTCAGTAAGTATATAAGATAATTTGCTCAATAAGGCGACATTTCTCTGGAAACATGCTTGCCTACATTTCTTTCAATGTATTTGCGATAATAGCTACAGTATTATATTTAGATGGAACAATTTCCAGTAGCATGCAAATCCAGGACAATACAGCATAATCCTCAGAATAGCTAGCCAACATAAATTTGCTGAGTGCTTGGAATAATTGTTCACTTTCTCGCATTTGGATTAAAAATAATTTATAAGATGCCATTTCAATACAAACACAAAAACCCTTCAAATAGGTGAGTAGAATGCTATTAATAGCCTATAGTCAAATGCACTGGCGCTGTGCTCAATACCGATAGGCTTCTCGTCCGCTGTGTTGTTCTGAAACGTGTGTTGTTCATGGAGGGTTTCATCGAGATATTACTGCAGACATTTCCTTAAAATGGATTAAGCTTGTGTTTATAGCTTATTGTTAGCCTATTCATTTGGCACTGATACATTTTTTAAATATATATTGAAAATAGTATTATTCGACTGGAGCCAGGTTAAGTGAATGTGCATGAGAGATGATATAAGATAATGTTAAAGCATATGGGTCTTTTAAGTTTTAGGTTTGCTGATTTGAGGTGCGGGAAGGGCCCTTTAAGGAAACCTTGCACCGGGGCCTGGTGTCATCACGCTATGCCATTGGTGTCTTATTAATTTGAGTTGACGGTAAAGTAAACATATTCGAAATCTGCATCAGGTCATGGTTTCCCAGATGCAGGCCTCCTCTGTTCCCTCAGCTAATAAGCAAATCTGTTCAAAGTGTGATACATTTGAATACAGCAGAGAAAATTCAATTTACACCATAATTTAAAAAAAATCTATTGATCTAATCAATAAATCTGAGCTAAATTTGTAATTTAGGTAGAAATTGGTATATAGCCTACATTTTATATACTGCGTAACAAAAATGTCTACGCTATAGGCGTAATACAGGATAATTTTACAATTCAACTGGTCTTATTATTCCCTTTAGTCAACCGAAGGTGACTAAGGGTGTGATGTTGGGCATGTCATACATAATTTACGCATTGGTTCATTTTAATTGCAGATAGCTTGAATACAGTATTCCAGGTGGTGTACTATTATGTTAGGTCTAGGCACGTTTCTGCATGGTATGCATGTCAAATTTGTGCTCACAAAGGTCAGAGTGCAGCGCAGAATCCTCGCTAGTTTGCTCACACTACTGAAACATTTGAGGGAACATTGTACTCCACCCTAAACTAAATGTATTTAATGAAGCTACTGTATCTTATATATATGAAATGTTTGGCTGTAGATTTTAGAAAATGTTCTACAATAGCATTCAAAAGGCAAATTCATGATTAATGCTTATGATATTTAATCATATGGTAAGGCTGTATTTACAACATCTTATGGGTAAAATAAAGTGTGAATGGAAGTAGTTATTAATGCACATTACATACTGTAAGACTGTAGCCACCTAGTGGTTTAGGACAGCTATTAAACACAGTACAGTATATTTGACAAGACAAAGCCAAAATGACATGACCCCCTGCTCCGATATAATTGAAAGCCTTTTGAGCGTAAACATGGAAAACGTTTTACCGTTTCCCTCTACGATCTGGTGAACCACAGACTGCGTTAGCATTAGCCTCAGCCAACACAAACAGGTTGTTAGGGAATGGCTAAGTGAGACAAGAAGAGAGTGCCGGGAAAGAGAGAGAGTCATGTCATTGAATTACAGAAAAACCTCTTCCCAGTGATATATATCATAGGCTTATTTAACCGTCAACAAAGGTTTCTTGGTTTTCCTGTGGTTGTCCAAATGCATTATTCTGGAGCGGTACTGCAGATGAAAGCAAGAAGATGCTTACAAAGAAAAATAAGACGATATTATTCAAAGTTCAAATAACAAGTTTTCTCTAGAATTACTTACTATATCTTTAAGACTGGGTTTTAGCATTACAAAACTATTCACTTAGAAGAATTAACTCTATTCTAGTGAGGTGAAAATGAAGTACGGAATGGTGAAATTGCTGATATAGTTACTTTTTAATTGTACATATACTGTGTCTCCCTCACCCCCATTTGTTGTCTTCTGCTTGGCATCGCATCTTCTCATCTTCCTGAGAAGCAGGACGTGCTGCCAGCACAGACAGGTTTTATGGGGAGCCTCATCTCAGGTGGAGGTGGGGGACATTGGGGAAGGGCTTGGCTGCCCTCTCCTCCCGTTTCCAAGCAGGTGAGGCCTGCGGGAGTCATTAAAGGAGGGCCAAGAGTCCATCAGCCTCAAGTGGTTATGCAACACTGCCTCTAGACCACGACTCACACAGTATGTGGCTTGCAAGCACTTTGATTTCTTTATATATTCATCATTTCTTGGAGCAACATTGCTGTGAAATTTGTGCCACCAGAGTTGAGAACTCTGGGTTTGGTTTAAGGAAAACCAAACCAAAAGGATTGCCCTTGATATATCGATCAAACCCAGAGTGTATTCCCGCAGTAGGAAAGAATTCACAGAGTGAATCAATAAAGGACTTGGCATTTCATCCTATTACGCCATTAGTGTGGCTCAGGTACAGTTTGGTGGAATTCCCCCCTTAAGTTGAATACAGTTCCTCTGAGACGTGAGATGGGAGCGAGGAAAGCTCCATCGCAGCCAGTGCATATTACACTTCCAAGCAGATTGAATTACAGACTAAACCACCCAAATCCAGGTGAGCTAGGCCCTGAACCCACAGAGAATGTTGGAGACAGCCTTTATGTGGTCACAGCCTTCCAGACCTGCGTTCACTTAGCATTGAGCTAAAGCATCACAAAGTTAGCATTGCGTAAAATTCACCAGCTTCCTCCTACCGCTGCGACCAGCATGTGTTACACGTCACCATGGCGAGGGTCTGCATAATAAGATGGGTAGTGAAAACATACAAAAACCCTTCGGAAACACTTGACCATCTTGCATTCTATCGAGCAGGAAGATAATGTTGGCAATACACTCTCTTAGCCAAGGCAAGTATTTGGAGCAAACTGTATCACCTTGCTGTGGTTACACAAGACAGCAAGAAAACATAACTTCATCGGGTAAATTCCACCACCTCCTCGGTTGGTCAAACTCATCCCAATGAATCAGTTTCCCGTTTAGAGCCTGTTGAATGTTCCGTAAACACTTGGTTAAGTGGCCGGCCTCGGAAAGTCAAGTACAGCTTGTGATGTTCAGAGATTTGTTTGGCCAGCGCAGTCTTATCTGGCCTTGTGACCTTTATATGAGCAGCATCTTATCAAAGTGGCCGCTTGCCAACAAACACAGTAAAAACAGCGGTTTTGGTTTTCTCAAGAGGGATAGCGATCTACTATTGGCAACACAAGGCAGATGGATGTAGTTAGATCTTTACCTGCCAGGACTGAATTTGTACCGGGGTTCTCTCTCGGGGGTTTTGGAACGCAAAAGACACATTGTGAGAAACGTTTAGATTTATTTGATGAGGAAGAAAACAATAAATTACATTCAAACTCCCTCGTAGCCTCTCATCATCTACTACTACTATCAGAAATACAGCTACATGGAACACATGCACTTTATAAAAGTCTACCTCTTATTTACATCCTTGGCAGACTGTTAGCTTTGGAAATGCCAGAGGAAACGTGGGTTTAATAGCTTCCTCTTTGTTGAGTTGTACAGTGGTGTAACAGGAACAACTCAGGTTCAAACAAGCTTAAAAACGCTATAAAACCTGAAGATGCAAGGTTCTCTGCCACACATCTACAGTATGTTATATGCAGCATTTTGTCATTTAGCTGATGCTAACCAGACAAACTTAAAATTGGTGGACAGTGGAATAAGCACCCATAATGCATTGTCAGCGCAAGTTATTGAAAGGGTCAAAGGTAAAAACGAAGACATTATTAGACACACAGTCTTTCCACACGGGCAGTAGGCTGTCTGACACTGAGACAGTGGGGACAGCAAGAAAGAAATTAGGTCTGTCTAGGCAAAATAAAATATATAATTTAAAAAAACACCAACACAACCGGACATGGTCAGTTATGGGCGAGCTCTGACAATGACCACGAATACCACTGCTCAAGTGATGGTCAACAGCATCGGCTGGTACTAGAACCTGCTTGTGGTGGGGATTTAAATTGAACACTACTACAGTAGCTATGTTTTCAGAATTACCTTTGTGGTCAAAGCCAGTGTGACAATAACTTTATGTATTTTATGTATAGCCTCAAGTGAGATTTGAGTGGCTGATACTGTTCTCTACCGCTCCCTCTACAGCCAGTTATGTTTCATCGTAAGCTGAGGCAGAGGAGGGGTTTCTGTACTATATCCTATGAAGTAACATGCCTACCGTATCTATGTATGCTATGTCTTAATGCCTTTGTCACTGGACTGCTGTCAACCTCTGAATGTGTCGCCGTTATTTTTAAGCCTTTATTACAGTCCCCTCAGGAATCACTGAACTCAGGATAAAGGAGGCTTTGTCTTGGGGACTTTGAAGCTGCATGGCATAACATTTTAAACCTGTCCCTTCACTTTCCCTTTCTCTGACACTGTACAAGTTTTTTTTTTAACAAAGGCCCCTGGAATAACACTGCGGGACAGGGCCGTGTATGTGGTGTAGGAGGTAATATTGTCTCATTGCCTTCTTAATGAGCAAGTAACGAGCCGTCAAATTGGTGTGTCAGCTCAGGATAGACGGCCAAAGCTACACGTAGCAAAGCATTATTAAGGCACCAGGCCATTTCCTACCAAAATTACACCCTGTCAAAAAGCAATTCGCTTTCGACTTGACTGTGTTCAAAGAAATTTCAATGTGTGTGTGTGTGTCTATTTTCTTCCAAAACAAAATCAAACCTCCACACTGGAAAATCCCAAAATAGCGCGCTGTCATGCTGGCACGTTGACTGTCGGGATCAGGTTTTTACACATTTGACACAATCCAGCAGGGCCTACGTTAAATACGTTGCAACAAACTTTCCGAGTGGCCTTCTGTGGAAACACGATCACTATGGAAATAAACATTTGGGGACGCAGTGGCTGTTCCGCAGCCTTATCGGACTAGGCGGCAAGTGCAGCGGAGCCAGGCGATTCTTGCACACTGTAGAAAATAACAATTTTAAACTTCTACTAGTCTACCTGCTATTGACTCAGAAACAAATAAGTAAATACATATTTTAGAAATAAAATATCTATATATGTCATCGCTCAAAAACAAGTTAGACTAAATTATCAGTGAATATGCTAAAAATGTGGAAATCCAATCTCATGGAAAATTGGTTTGAATTATCTGTGGTTAAGGCAAAGGTGTTTTTCTGGATTGTTTTTGAAACAACAGTAAGTTTATTTGCAAAACAAACTGTACTGAAGAGCAAATTTATCATCTTGACAGAAAAAAATATGACTTTTTTAAATAGCCAGAAACTGTTTCACTGTGACGATCAACTCTCCTTAACTCATTCTGTGGCTTTCATGAATCCTAGATCTATACCGGAGAGCTGCTGGGCTTAGGCCCAGGGGTATTTACTTTGACCGGCTTCTAGAAAAGGCAAGAGGGGGCTTGCAAATGTCAAACCTTGATGCGCTGTCCCCTTGGTTGCCGGCGGCAACAGGGTAGACTAGGGTGTGGTTAGGTGAGGTGACTACTGCGCGTTAACGACAACCTAACAGCCCCAAAACGAAGTGCAAGTCATTTAACTGGGAGAGAAAAGAGTGTTGGAGGAAAAGAGAATGACACAATATAGAAAGACGTGAGGTTACACCCTGCTAGTTACACTAGCTGCCTTAGTTCATAGACGTAAACAGAACATAATATGGAAAACATCACTTCAATAAGTGCAGTATTGCAATGGTTTCATTTTTTTTGCGGCTGTAAAACACCGCAATTATAATCTCATGATATTAGATCCTCTTGTTAAGCCTGTTGTTTCAGTAGGCTTTTGGCCATTATCTCCACCTCCTCTCACACTGTTCTCTACCCCTCCCCCAAGCAAGTGGGGAACTTGGAGAGATCAACATATGAGGAGGCCCATCAAGGTACCAATTAACCTACAATAAACCTCCCTTTCTAATAATGATGGATTGACAACATTAAATGGCTCTTTATAACCTAAAAGGCCGGTTTCACAGACATGGATTAAGCCTATCCTAGACTATCCTATCCTAGACTCAATAGAGATCTTCATTGAATATATCTTTTAGTCTTTGACTAGGCGTAATAATGAATCAATGTCTGTGAAGCCGATCCATGGTGTGCTGTCTAGAGGGTGTGTATAGTCTACCACTTATGCAATACATCAGGGATCATTCAGGGATGTTGTCGATGTTGTCGATGTTGTCCCACATTTAAATATGTTTCTCCAGGCCTCCTTCTCATCATCTCTGGAGCACTTTGCTGCTATTGCCTGAACCTCAATCAGCCATGCAGTGGAGGGGGAGGGGCAGCTGACCCCAGGTCTAGGTAAATGTGTGTGTGTGTGTGTGTGTGTGTGTGGGGGGGGGGGGCAACTGACCGACCCACCAGGTAGAGGACCCTCAGACGTTACCTCCTGAAGCAGTCTGTGGGATTGACCCCCGCCCCCAACCGCCCCTCATTCAATGAGTAACATGTTATGATTGTGTTAAACTTGCTTCTTACTGCATTTGATGATGATGATGATGATGATGATAGGCCAGCCTCTCACTCAGAGGGAGTGGGTGGGGTGTGAGTTGTGGGGGGCAGATAAGAAGGGGTGGTGCTTTGATGTTCAAAATATGTTTGTGAGAATCAGAAGTCAGAGGAGGTAAAAGGAAACTGCTTTACTAAGTATTCATAAAATCCCAAATCATTGTGTCCTTCTTCCTACCAGTTCCTCAACAGTGCATGTGAATGTGAATACGTAAAGACAGTAGAAGACAGCCTCATTGTAATGAATATCAAACAGAAATTAAGAGGGAAGTTGGTAGTTTTACCGGAGAGGTTTGGTGAAGTCTCACTTCATTCTTCAATGGCATTGCCAAATGGCCTAAAGTGTTATAAAATGCATCCTTAATTCAATCCTTACCCCCTTGGAAAGTGCTGTGGGACAAAAGCCCAGGTCTGGAAGTGATTGCTGTAAAAACAGGCCCGTTTTAAGATTTACCGACCATTTGATGGATTCGCGGTGTAATCACCACTATCAGCGGATTCATTTTCAGCACATTGCTCGAGTTTTGCTAGCGAACATTTAATGACCGAGGACAATAAAATGTAAAGGAATTCATCTGAATGATGTCGGTGACAATATTAGCTTTATTTACTACAACAGGACCTAACAGACAAACATAGTATGGCAGACAGCATTACATCCTGAAGATATATTTAATAATAATAATAATTTAAAACATTGTCAAATAGATCTTGCCGTATGTTACAGCTTTCCTTGTTAACTCAGAAATGCGGTTAGTGGGCCTAAAACAATATAACGATACCCCAAGCATCCGATGGGAAAATGAAAATCTGGCCACAGCTAACCCACTGTTCTGGAATTTTTGCAATGAATTCACTGCAAATGCTAGAGTGGCAGTGGTTTTCCTATACAAACTTGTACAAAATGTTGTTTTGCGGCGAGCACCTAATGAAGTTTCCATGATAGTCAGAAGCTTGCAAAAGGTTTAACCAAGTCTGGCCAATGCCGGTAAACTTTTGGCACAATTTTGAAAGGCACTATTTAAACCAGCAGCCCACAACTTAAGCAAGAAGTTAGCCACATAGATGTGTCTTTGTAGAGCACGACCATAAACTTATAATCCATGTATAATAGAACACCACTCAAATGGTTTATGTGGTGTAAGCCATCATGAGCTGTCCCACCTTCAACCACTGACACTAGCGCCCTGCAGAGCTGCAGCCAACTGCTCACCGCCAGTAGACAGAGCCCTCTAGAGTCCAGGAGGTGAAGTGGAGTGAGGCTGTGAAGACTAAATTACACTATTTTCAATGCATCCGTTTTAACAGTCATTTGTACAGATAGCGTTGTTTTGGCATGTTATGAATGAACCCTTTATTATATTCGAAATTAAGCTTTAAGCCTTTATGGTCATAACGCAGAAATGTCGGCCAACATATTACATCTGAATTCATCCATCATTGACAGAAAGTTAAAGTCCGTAAGTCCATCCTAGCATAGTACTGCTAGCTGTGGTGCATGTTGTTATTAACTTATGGTGAAATAACTCATTCTGTCTCTTTGGATAGAGAGCACTCAAACATGATGGTTCCCTCGCCAAGCACATGCAAAGCATTGTTACCTCTATATATGTGTGTGTTGTAGACACGCTAATGGTTCCAGATGTTTCCGTACAGACATACATACCACTGTTACATAAGCAACCTGTGTTTAAAACAAGCAAATACCCTGTCTGTTCGAGGTTCACTGGCTTCATTTTAACGCTCACACGCGTGCACACAAACAGCCTGTCACCACCATTTTGTGCAAACAAATCAAAATTTGACATGCTGTGCATTCCCATAGACACACATGGAAAGACAAACAATGAAACGCAGTTAAAGTAAGGTAATCTTTATTTTCCCTGAGGGGCCATTACAGTCAGCAAGTACAATCACCAACAAGCAACACGCTAACAATTCACACAAGAAAACAAACACACAGTAGAATTACAACGTGTTATTCTTAAGGCCAATAGCAGCAGGGACAAATTAGCCCTGGGCTCTACTAGTAGTCCTACAATTTGGCAGATTATATCGACGACCACATGGAAGCAACCAGAACTCAGTGGACAATGGTTGACTAGGGTTAGCAAGAATAGACTTCTTTGTGGCCCTGACTTTGTACAGTTGAAAGAGGTCATTTAGATTTGACCTTGCCGACTAACACCTGCTTTCTCCTCACATTCAGTCTCAGAGGTGGTCAGGATGCACGGCGAGAAGCGGCGAAGGGTTCAAGGATAGACATGGGGTGAGGAAGAAAGCCAACAACCAAATGCAACCAATCAACAGAAGCTGTTGGTGGTAGTCCCCTAACATGTGCAACAGAAGAGGCGTCAGCAGGATGTCAATCAAGCAAGGTATGCACATGCAGACTTCTTTGAAAAGAACTCAATAAACCCGTATGAGATTCTACAAGCTTTATCTGAATTATCAGGTTTTAATTAATATCTGATATATTACGGCATTGCATCTATTGTGTACAGTATTTTACTGTACAGTATACAATAGATATGCAGACACAGTATACAAAGTATACAACACACTATACTGTAAATTATTCGACAAGTGCAAATATAGATTGATATTGTAGGACAGAGGCTATCTAAGTAGCTGCAGCTGCTAGTTCTAAATGTCACCCAGATGACATTTAGGTGGTCAAACTATTCCTGTCAAAGCAACTAGGCCTACTGGGTTAATACAGTTCCTTTCCTTTGCTTAAATGGCAACTTTGAACAGCTGTATAGACTTGCACCAAATGTCACTGTGACCAGGACATAGCTATGACATGACTGGGTTGACCAGAGGGTTGCTGGGAAAAGCGGAGATGTGGGTTGAGTTTCATTGACATATGGCTTTGTGCATGTTCATACACAGGCAATAGGTAACGAAAAAAAGTCTTAAGAGCAGTATAAAAGACAGTGGCTCACGTACAGGCCTTTCTAGCCAAGCTGCAAAGCCAAACATTGTCTATACTTTCACAGACATTATAAACCCTAACCTCATAATAATAATAATAATAGCATATCGGCTTTTTGGATATTCTTGAAAGATCTGCGTAATACATCACAATTGGCAAAGAGGATAGTCTTACATAATGCATGGAGTGAAATGGACAGTATTTACAAACAACAGTTGTGACTGGTACAGTCACAGTAGGTGGGGGTTTAGCAACCAAACAACTCATTCAGAGCCAGGACACAGCTTGGAAATCTCCTATTTGCATTTTCCAGGACTGTGTCACTTTGGGGATACCTTAGCAGGAGGCAGATGGGGACTGTTTAATGGTTGCCATCGTAACCTGGCAGATTTGCGCGGAGGCAAATCGTTTCAGAGCTGTTATTGAAGTCATTGTGGTTTTGGAAGCAGAAAGCAAGGCTCTACTGTTTCAGTGGAAGTCATTTTCCATGCTTGCTCTGCTGGGGACATCACCAGCTATAGACTAGAGTAGCTACGCCATGATAATCATGGCAATGTAGGGCTGCATTTTGTGCAAAAGATTTAATAATGATGAATTATCTAGATATTGGCATCCAACGTCAAAAAGAGCAAGATGTCAGAATTTTAAGTATTTTCATAGTATGGGGATGTGGATCACATTGCATATGTCAGAACAGGAAATAAACATTTGCCCTTATAGACATTAAATAAAATGCATCTTCAACTATACTGTGTGTGTGTGTGTGTGTATGCACAAGTAAATGGCCATACATATGGGGAAAAGCTGACATACCACATAAAATAATGTGCCGGGCTTTGTCACAGATGTGTGCCAAGCAGAACAGTTCTTCTCCCCCTCCAGAAACAATAACCTTGCATTCTCACTACATTATCCCAGTCGCCATGCTACAGTTAACCTGCATACGCAAGACGAACAAAGAAAACAGCATGCCAGAAACAAGGTCTGCCAGAAGGCTTGTTTTTGTTTGATGTTGTTTTATGTTGTTAGTCAAGTCAAGTCATTTTATTTCTATAGCACATTTAACCCTCGCGCTGTCCTCGGGTCAAAATGACCCGGTGCACTTGCCAGTAGAGGGCAGCAACCACAACACGGACA
>JAODLL010024853.1:2500-24693 GCA_026546735.1 Forbesichthys agassizii
AGGAGCAGCTAGGGGGAGCAAACCGAAGCTAGCGGGAGCCAACCGAAGCTAGCGGGAGCCAACTAAAACTAGCGGGACTAAGCTCTCAGTGTTCCCAGTGTCGTAGAGTGAGGCAGTTCACAGACAACGTCATTGTGTGACGCTCTCCAGGGACATTGTACTGTTGCAGCATCTTCTATTTTCTGTGGAAAACAATATTTGCTTCTATATTTCCTCTTTAAAGTGAAAGCGAATTAACGCTGCAACGGCTAACTGAAGAGCAAACAGAGAGGTAAATGAGCTAAGTTAACGTAAATTAGCTAAACTAACGTTAGCTCAGTAAGTTAGCCCTGCTAGCCAGCAAACTGACTCATCCATATAGATAAATACGTTAAATCGAAGTATATATTACGTCTTAAGTCTGTGCTATAACTGACTGGTAGATTATCGGCCAAGCAAGGACGACTCTAGCGACGAAGGATTTTAACGAACACCCGTCATGCCTCCATTCACGTCTCCAGTTGCTTTGTGTGAGAGCTGTTTACAGCTGAGCCAAACAGTTGCCGAACTGGTAAAAAAGGTCTCTTTGCTTTATCAGCTTGGGGAGGAAGGACACCAAATCAATTAAATGGTGCAAGTTCAATCTCAAAGCACCTTAGCAGCAGTAGGGCAGACCACTAGCAGAGACCTGGATGACACTGTTCCCTGGACAATGCCTGCTCAGCCCTACACTGAAGACCAGTGGGTGCGAACAGGAGCCAGGACCAAGACTGTACAGTGCTCTACACCAGGAAAACTTTTAGCATGGACAGTGGTTCATCTGGGTAAATATGGAGGTAATCCCCCTGCTGGTCCACCCCCAGCACTGGACATCTGCATTTCACACAGATTCACAGTGCTGGATGAACAGGAATTTCCTCCTCTCTCTGGCTCTATCCAATGCAACCAGGATGAAAAACAGATTTCGTCCTCCGCCCGCACCAACAGGACAAGCTCTAGAACCACTAACCGTCCCTCTATTCTATGGAGGCCTGCTGTCTTCTCCTTCACACCTTCTCCTTCACGGATGAACACATTAAAGGCTACATCCACCTGCTCAGTCTCCAGCCACCTCCTACATTTAGTCAGACCACCGGCCTTTCTGGGGCAGCTACCTCAGTGGACTTTCAGTCCATGCATCCTCTTCCTGGCAGTGGTCAACGCATGGCTGTTTACAACTCTAATCATCAGGGATTCCATTGTGAGGCATGTCTCAACGCATTCCTCTAAAACTTTGTGTTTTCTGGGGCCACTGTCGCTGACATCTCTGCCAGGATACCAGCGATACTGGAGGCTAAACCCCTTGGTGGATACATGTAACTCATGTGGGTACTAATGATAAACGGAAGCAGCAGTCTGAGATTTTGAAACAGGATTTTAACCAGCTCTTTGAGATTTTACAGGAGGCCAGACTGTCTATCTACATTTCCGGACCAGTTCCTTTGCTATGTCGTGGGATAGAACGCTTTTCCAGGCTCCTGAGTCTCAACACATGGCTCTCCAATGTCAGTAGGCAGCATGGTGCCATTTTTATTGACAATTTTAATCTTTTATGGGAGCGCCATAAATGCCAAATGCCAAAAGATCAAAGCTGCTCTCCTCTAACCTCAGCCACGTCGTCCTGCTCCACATACACAGTCAGCATGAACCTGACCAAATGGATTCATCATCATCCACATCATCACATGATTGACTAGCAGGTACACTATCCACTACTCATCACTACACAACCAACTTCCGCTGCATTAGTCACTGCACCACTAGATCCCCCAGTAATAATGACACAGCCAGCTCTTCAATTATACCTGTCGTCATCACAAACAGGAAATACTTTAAACGACATCATGATACAAACTATTATAACCTCACACCTTTATACACACACACATTACTAAATGCTCCCCCAGTGACTCTAAGCATGGCACTTTTAAATGTCAAATTGCTTTTAAACAAAACTTTTCTTGATAATGATTTGATTTCAGATAATAATATTGACTTTATGTTTTTAACTGAGGCATGGCTTAGCACAGATGGTTCTGCTACTTATTGAGGCCTCGGCCCCAAACTATCATTTTACATACTCCACCAGGAAACACAAGAACATGGGCTACAGCAACCATCCTGTCAACCTCATTTGTTTTTAAGGATACTGCTTTTGGTGAATACACATTTTTTTAATATCACACACTTAGTTTTAGCAGCCCTTCAATATGTATGGTAGTGTATAGGCCTCCCAAACAATGTCCTTCTTTTATCTCAGATTTTTAAGATTTACTTTCAATCATCCACACACATTTTAACAAAGTTCTTATTTTAGGGGATTTTAACATGCATACTGACAATGCCTCTGACTTTTTTGCTGTAGAATTTTTACATTTCTTAAACTGTATAAATTTTATCTAGCACGTTACAGAACCTACATACAACAGACGCCATACTTTGGACCTAGTAATAACCTATGGCTTTTCTGCTCACATTTCCTCTGTAGGTCTGTCCGATCACTCACTTTACTTTAAATTATTTTATACAACAAGATATTCAAGATCAACTACTGAAGTGACAACTAATTTTATTAATCTTTTTTGTGATATTGCCTCTGATATTTTACCTTCCTCATGTGATTTTGTTGTAGATAGTTTTTAACAGTAAACGTAGGTCCACCCTGGACATAGTTGCACCACTAAAACTTAAAAAGATAATCACAAATCCCGCACCCCCCTGGAGAAATGAGGAAACTAAACTATTAAAAAGCAGTAAATTACCAAATATTTCATAAACAGTTGAAATTATATAATAAGGCAGTTAAAGACGCAAGACACTTACACTTCTCCAAAGTCATTCTAGACAACCATAACAACCCTAAAGTTTCAAACACAAACTCCACGTGTCACACTGTCATACTTTGACCTAGTTAATGCTGACATGCTTGGTAAAATTATTACTCAACTGAAACCAGCAGCTTGTTTTTTAGATCCCATTCCTACTTCTCTTTTTAAAATATGTTATGGCTTTTTTATTGATTATCTACTGACCATTGTGAATTATTCTCTTCAGATGGGTGTTTTCCCTACTGCCTTTAAAACTGCCGTGGTGAAGACCCTTTTGAAGAAGAGTAATTTAGATGCTACAGTACTCAATAATTACAGACCGGTATCTAATCTGGAATTCCAAATTAAAATTTTATAGAACGTTGTTATTAATCAGTTTAATGATTTTATCAATTCAAACAAGATTTACGATAAATACCAGTCTGGTTTTCGAACCAATCCACAGTACTGACACAGCTTTAGTAAAAATTGTTAATGACCTTAGATGTATCATGGATATGAAGAAACCATCGATATTAGTGCTACTTGATCTAAGTGCAGCTTTTGATACAGTAGATCACTCAATTCTTTTAAACAGACCACAATCTTATTGGCCTCTCATGTACTGTTATTATTTGGTTCCGATCATATCTTACTGACAGAGAATATTTTGTGAGTATTGATGAATTTTCATCTAGAAGATATCAAATGAACTGTGGTGTTCCACAGGGCTCAATTTTAGGCCCTACCCTTTTTAATTTAGATTAGACCCCAGTGACAAGTTGAAAAACTTGGAAGTCATCTTTGACTCAGACCTCAGTTTTGAGCCACATATTAGAACTATCACTAAGACTGCTTTTTATCATCTCAAGAACATTGCTATAGTATGATCCTCTCTCTTAAGCAAATACAGAGATACTTATCCATGCTTTCGTTACCTCCAGAATTGATTACTGTAACGCTTTGCTTTCTGTTCTTCCAAAAAACAACAACATCTAAATTGCAGCTGTTTTGCACGTCTTTTGACTAAGACCAGAAGGAGAGCGCACATTACACTTAAGTGGCGCTCACACTATAGGCAGCAATAGCTGCGCCCACCGCGGCAGCAAGCGGTAGGTAGACCCACTTTTGCGCGTACCTCAGCGGTAAAAAAAATGCCGCGGCCGAGCGGGGGTTGCTACCTGATTGCTATGATGCAGCAGACGCACACACTATATAGCTAGCAACAAACAGAAAATGTTTGATCCACAGCGAGTACTTTTGCTTTGTTTAATTCGACTAAGATTAGCAGCCAGGAGAGGAGGAAAGAAGCGATTGTGGGTGCATCCCGTCAACACAGTTCGAGAACATCTCGGAGAGTTTAGGCTTGTGAACGAGCTTAGTTTTCACGGTGACCGATTCCAGGGCTATTTCCGTCTCTCGATGGAGGAGTTCGCTTCTTTGCTGGGGCGAGTTGGGCCACATATAACAAAGATTTCCACAACATACCGTCAGCCGATTTGTCCGAGGGGGAACGCTTGGCGATTTGTCTGAGGTTCGTATTATGTTATTATATAGGTTACTGTACATAATGTTACAATGAATACACATATTACTGTTAGTGTAATTACGTTCATGAATAACACATTGATAATATTTAGCATTCTTATTTCCTGTTATAGACACATCTATATACTGTAGACTATGTGTTATTTATTGCAATACAGCAATTATGAATGATTGTATTGTTATTTTCAGATACCTGGCTACAGGGGATTCTTTTCATACTATCTCCTCCAGTTACCGAGTGGGTGTCTCCACTGTGGCAGGCATAGTGGAAAATGTTTGCCAGATTATTTGGGATAGTCTGGTGGATGATTTTTTGCCTGTTCCGAAGGCTGCTGATTGGAAGGAAATTGCCCAGGGCTTCCAGGAGAGGTGAAACTTCCCAAACTGTGTTGGAGCAGTGGATGGGAAGCATGTGGTCATCCAAGCACCAGCTAATTCAGGGTCTGCCTTCTAAAACTACAAAGGAACAACTTCCATGAGAACAATAGAAATATTGTTCTCATGGAAGTTGTAGATGCCAGATACGTGTTCATGGTGGTGGATGTGGGAGCTTTTGGAAGGAGCAGTGATGGGGGCACTCTTGCTGCTTCTGCTTTTGGCCGTGCCCTGCGAGAGAACACCCTGGATCTCCCAGTAGATGCTCCTCTTCCAGGCACTGACCCATCCCTCATGTCTTTGTAGGTGATGAGGCTTTCCCTCTTAGGTAAGTCTTGTAATATATTTTAGTGTGATATGACAATTGCAAAATATTTAACATTATTAATGGTTTAGAATTATAATTATTCATTATTATACATTTCTGTAATATGGCAATTTTCTAGTAGTATTTTCTATTGTAGTACCTTACCGTGCTTGTTAACTAAACTGCGTTTGTTAATTAGGACCAATCTTCTAAGGCCCTTCCCAGGAAGAAACCTGACCCATCCAATGAGGATTTATAATTACCGCCTGTCCAGAGCCAGGAGAGTGGTAGAGAACCTCCCTATCAAATGCATCTGGACTGTCAGACTTTTTCAGGGCCTTGGCACGGTGCTGGTCCTGGAGACGGTGCTGGGCCTGGAGACGGTGCTGGGCCATATTTCCCTGGTGTCAGGGAGATCAAGTTCGACACTGTGTCCCTTTCCTTGACATGGGGCTCAAGGAACGACATTATACCGAAGTATTTCCACCGGGATGTCTCCTCTGCCCCAGCACCACTGGGCTTTTCCTTAATTTGCCCTTCTTTCTTTCATGTACCGGTCCCTCAGGTTCTTCCACTTGGTCTAAATAGAAGATAAAAATATGTACTATTTTACCTTTTAGCAAGAGCATTTTCTTATCTATTTGTTAATAACTGTCTCATGACATTAAATAATGTATTAATTAGGATGTAGCCTATTTGTCAATGTTGAAATGGCACTTGTCTTTTTTGTGTGTGTGTACAGTATATGAGAGATAACATGAAAACCATGAATGAAAACTTACCAGGAACTTGGGATCTAATAGCTATTTGCTGCCAAGCTACTGCCTTCCTCCCTACATCCTTGTAGAAGTGTGAACTTATATTGTACAGTTCAGGGTACTCTGAAATTATTGCTATGAATTTTTCGTCCATGCTATTTTCTGCTTTTAAATGATAAATTGTAGATGCAGCAGAGTATTGTATCGTGCAAGCTAACCGGAGATTCAATGTTGGCGGGAGGCAGTGGCCGCCGCGGCTAAGCAGCAGCATTTAGGGGCGTGATCTGGGCGTAACCAGGGCGTGGCCAGCTTGCCCCTGCCGCCGCGGCAAGCGTTTTTGGGTTTACCGCCGCTGCACCAACACACATGAATAGGATTTAATGACGTCATGCCGCCGTTGCCGCCGGTAGTGTGAACGCCCCTTTATACTAAAATCTCTGCATTGGCTTCCTGTTAATTTCAGAACTGACTTTAAGATCCTTTTACTAGTTTTTAAGTCACTTAATTAATGGTATTGGTCCAGAATATTTAACAGAGTTGCTATCATCATATGATCCTACTAGAACCCTCAGGTCCTCTGGTAGAGGCTTTTTAATTATCCCAAAAGCCTCAACTAAAACTCATGGCGAAGCGTCCTTTCAATACTATGGTCTGTGTCTATGGAACTGAGGACCTGAGGGCAGCTGGAAATGTGGACATGTTTAAAGCTAAATTAAAGACCTACCTATTTAACCAGGCTTTTATCTGAACTGTATGGGCTGTACTAATTGTATTTTATTGATTAGTTCATTTATTTTAAACTTCATATATTTTTACTATTAACCTTTTAAATTTGCATTTATTTATTTTTTTTATATAATTTTTTTTAATACAGTGCTCTGCTCCTAGTGTTTCCTCACGGCAGATTTGTGTGTGCTGGGGGTGCGGGGGTTGGGTTTAAGTATCTGGGGTTTCGTCTCGACCACCCTTTAGAGTTGGGGCTTGGGATCTTGGGGTCCTTCTCCGGTGCTTCTGGGGGGGGGGGTAGGGGCAAGCAGTTTGTGGGAACATAGAGGGAAGGGTTGCATCCAAGACAGGTTGAGCAAGGAACCCAGATTGTGATTTCATCAACTGACGCTAGGCAGATGTAGTCTGCTGTTGCCCAGCTAACAGCCTTGCTAGCATGTATCTGCTCTCCCCCTCGTCTCACTGCCTGCCAACCAGTCTGGCATTGCTCACCAATCCAATGGTTCAAATGTGAATGTTGTGGGGAGTTTCCTGATTGGCTACCGACTGTATGCAAATTTTGGGGTATCATCACAGCGGCAGCTACCTAGAATAGCAAAGAATGACTTTGCTATCGTGTGTGTCTGTTTTGGAGATGGAAATTTGAGCATTTCTATTGGCCACAGCTTGGAAAACGCATTACACGACCATGTGCTCATCAATAAATGAGCCCAGACATAAGGGCCAACATATGATCACTGTATAATGCCAGACTTGTCGGCAGGCAGCGAGACCAGGGGAGAAGAATGAATGCCAACCAGGCCAAATACTCGACTCAGCTCAAGTTTGGAAAGGACAGACATTTGTTGGGAGGTTTCAAGGACCTTGAAGGGTTTGGCCAGAATAGCCATAAGACTCCCTTTAAGTACAGCAGGGCACCTACGGCAGCCAAAGCCTATAGCCGGACCATCCTGCCAGCCAAACGTCATGCTGCCGACAAGCTGAGGTTCTCAGTCGCATTAAAGTGGGGGTGCCGTCCATGCCAAGTGTGTCACGCAACCCATCACGCCGTCAAACCGAGGAGCACCGTGAAGCTCTGGCACCGGGGTGCGGGGAGGAGACATGTTGGAAGAAGCGCGGGGCAGCCGGGGCCCCACAAGACTCGTCAGCCAGGCAGCGGAAGGAAAGAGGTTTGTACTTGCGGCTCACCGGTCCCGCTCCGCACCACCCCCTGTCTGCGGGACGCGCACAGGGCGCGGCGGCTGTTGGCGCAAACGGGACAAAGTGTGAGAGTTGACTCAAGCTCCCCCCCCCCCAACCCCCCACCCAGCCCCCAACCCCCGCACCCACAGCCTTCCCCGCCCAAACCCGTCATAGAAGCCTACCCTAAAAGGACCATAGGTGGGAGGTGGACTACAACGTTTGGCTAGGAACCAGCTCGACTCCACCCTAGTGGGAAAACACACGGCATCTGTCCATCTCCTGTAGTGAACTGGAGACGGCAAATGACTCTGGACTAGGGGTAGATTCTGGGAGGCCTAGTCCACAGCATTTAATGTGTGTTAAAGCCAAACGTGGTGACAGAGGTGGGGCAAGGTTGATTCTTGTCCAGTATTTGGGGTCTACCTTTCACCGTCTGGATGGTCACCCTCCCAAAGATCCACCGGTGACATCATTCCCAGTCACAGAATCATCCTCAGTCTGCATTAGTTTTGCATTGAAACGCTTTATTGGATCCATTTAGATCTGGCACAGAGAGGGTTATACATGGCAGATAGGTATAGGATCTGTAGGCACCGTATGTGGGTTGCTTTGGCAAAGACTAAATCCGTGAAGGGAGTTTTTATAAATGCATAGTATTTGTTTTCATATCGTTTTAATTTTCTCCTTGGCACGTTCACACAGAGAACTTCTGTAAACACTGACTGTAACTATACTGTCTGTCCTGCACTCATGCATACATTCGGCACACTAGCAACGTCACAATTAATTAGCATTGCACTTGAATGCAGCTGGCATTAGACAACACTGTAGAGAAAAGGGGAGGGTGGGGTGGGGGGGAATGCAAACACCATTAATCACATTAAACAGCAACCACAGGAGATAATGTAAGTAAAGAAAACACAAGAAACTACATGAATGGAATGAAACCACCGAAGTAGTACCAATCCGAGCATTCAGCAGCATTTGCTGCAGATGCTTAAGTTCATGGCTCGTGTCAGATAGGGGCAGGGGTCGCAGTCCAACTCCACCAGGTGGGGAGCGCTGCCGGACTCTGGGCGGGGACGGGGCCGGGGGAAGAGAGTGGACGGGGAGGACGGAGGGGTCGGGGGTTCCGGCCGTACGACTGAAATGGGGCCCGAGGCCGACTCACCAGAGGGGGCGCCGTGGTTGGCCTGCTGCTGAGACTGTGCGCGGCCGGCTCTCTGCTGGCTCTGCTGCAGGATGCTCAGACACTCCCCCAAGCAGCTGAGGGTGGCTGCCGACGTGGCCTTTAGCAGCAGCAGGTCCTGGTCCAGGCAGGACAGGGGGCCTTTGGTCGGCAGCGAGTCAATGGACTGGACCAGGGTCTTCTGTTGGCCCTCTGCTTGGGACATCACCTTGGAGACAACACAACATGGAAAGCAGGGAGGGTCAGGTCCCAGAGCCATGTAGAAGATAGTGTCGTCGACTCTGCTTACTCCCATCTAACTTTTCCCCCCCCCACAACAATGGCAGATCGTGGAACCTCCTAAGAGTTCCCGAAACTTAGCCGGGAATACTAGGAATACCCTATCAATGACATTGTAAATGTAAATCGACGAATGTATGGAATGTAATTACCAAAAATTGCTTATTTATTTATTTATCGGTTCAAATTGCCTGCCAAGCACTTCCTGGAACGGTTTAGCGTCTACGTGAATCACCTGAGCGTTTTAAGTCTCTCTTTTCCATGGCTCTGGTCAATCCCTTACTGGTGCCATAGTGGACAGTCTACCTTCAATGTGCCCTAATTGATTCTTCTGACAACCAGAGGGTGCGGCCGACTGCTCGTAAACAAGCTCACAGCCAAGCATCTCCCAATTCCATTGCGCTCGCTTTGCCAGTTTTCCTCGAGGGAATTACAGTTTCGATTTAGTGAATGGCAGGTATAGGCACTAAGGCCAACGTCTATTTGACGAAGTGCCTGAATATGTAATACATTTTGATTGACTCAGCTTTCAAGCTGAACTTTTCCAATTTGTACCGTGGCGACAGGGTAAGACATCACTTAGTAGACAGCACATGCTGCTTATAGGCCTAGCGTATTTGGCAGGCCAACCACTATTAGCTGTAAAATTGTCCCTACTTCCCGTTAACTGCCAAAGGAAAACAGTAGCACCTCTCAAAATATCTACCAGTGGACACATTTCTATCTTCATATTGTATATCACCTAGCACTATTATGTAGAAACTTTATAAGCCATTTCCAAAATACACATTACATTCATTCAAACTAGTATGATTGCTCATCCTCTGCTGAGCCCAAGTCAGCAATTCTACACATTTATTTCCAAAACAAGGACATTTCAAAGGGACCTCAAACTTTGGGGTATAAATTATATTGTATAGTGTCACTACTAGCATAATATACAGTAACTTACTGTGTACCAATGAGAAATTAATAACTGTAAAAGTGTTTTAAAAAGTGTGTGCTATTGCTCTATGACTCACTAAAGGAATGATGTCTAAATATGACACTAAAATATAAAAGGAAAATCTCTTGCCAGTAGTGAAGTCTACGCAATTCTTATGGGTAATGAATCCAGGCTGTTTATCAGCTAGAATGTCAGATTTAGTAGCATAGCTTTACACCGCTTCACACTCTTGCCTTCCTTTCAAAAGCCTGTCTGTACCAGTATAGCTATTTTAGAGTCACCGAAAATCTGTGCTACTCCTGAAGTGATATTGTTAGAGAGTGTAGAAATGCACAGAGCTCACCTAATTATTTCCATATTTAATGTGGGCGGAAGTGTTAAGAAATCATAAATATACTGAATATACATTCTACGGTGGACCATACATAACCCTGTTGTTTTCAGCACTGGTATTCAATGCCAAAAACCAGGCAGCATGTAGCAATAAAGATTAATTTTAATTCGCTGTTCTACCAACAGAATCGGGCTGCGTATTAGGAATTGCAACAATGTAATTCAGATCAAATGGACACAATTCAATCTGGTATGATTATTAACATACACTACACTACTGTGAATTACATCAATAATAGCATGTACTCTATTGCGTTTCAACAATGTGCCTTTCTACAAATTCAGAAGAATACATACATACATTATAGCATATCAATCAATCCATTAAATACAACTGGTGAAGGGGGAGCTCACTGTCAGTTCACTTTCTGCCATTTAAAAGTATTATCACCATCAAAAATAACTGACTGGACTAAAATTACACCGATTTTTTTTATAAGGCTACAAAGTAAAGTTGAAACCATGACAACAAAAAAAGTCACCACGCAACTAAGCAGCTCAAAGATATAGTATGTATATAAATTGTGGACACTTAACATGAAAAGATGGAGCTTGGAAATAAGAATAAGGTCACAAGCCAGCCATCTTTGTCGTTATACAAACCCATCACCAGGTGAACATCTCAGACACAAGTATAGGTCTCTTTTGGACACTAACGTCTTCTTTAGCACCCTAGCTTCCATTAGAACAAGCTCAACTCAAATTACATGCATGGAGGCATATGCATATTAGCATGAAATGTCAAAATTATATTCTAATGTTTTTAAAAATCTAATTTGAACCAAAAACAAATTAGATAGCACAGTTTAAAAATATAATCAAACCAAAAGAAATTAGATAGTACAGTTTAAAATCTGTATATCCGTAATAACAAACATATTTGTTGATAAACTCAAGGACCTCCTACTGTATAGCCTCCTAAAACCCATCATTAGACCTTTCACAAGAAAGCTCGTCTGTGGGCTGGGATTGAAGCAGCCACTCGACAATCCCCCCAATGACGCGTTCCAGAAATAGCCTGACACTGTGTTCTCGCTCCGCCTCAGCAGTGCAGAGCTGCCGGTGGTGTGGCTCCACGGTGAGCCGGGCTAGACAGGCTCACATCAGCCTGGTGAGGGATAAACATATTGCCTCACATTGGTTTGTTCCCCGTGAGAAATAATCCTATTGCCTCACGCTTGTAATTGTTCGATGAGACGGTCAAATGCCAGTTAGAGGGATGAAAGAAATCCGCCTCGAGGCATTGTTTTTATTTTTTCCAACCTTACATTGTGGTATTTATCATGTACCATCTTATTCCTTTTTTTAGGTATAGGTTTATTGTATTATTGTTTATTTAATATCATGTTACCATTATATCTTTTTTTTATAATTCCACCTTTTATTTATTCATTTCTTGAATTAAAGCACTTTGAGCTGCAACCTTTGTATTCAAAAATGTATTATTATTATTATCATTATCATCAACCAGTCATGGCAGGAGGCCCAGGCTTGGCTGACGAACCTGTGTGTTCCCAGGGCCAGGCAGGTGGGTGAACATAGAGGGGTCTACTGGGATTAGCAAACCACTTAACGGGGTGGATTTAAAAGAAACAGATGTGACCTTTCATTTAAACTCAGTTCATTATTCTAAATGAAATGTTTGAATGTGTATGCATAAAGCACTCAATTATATTTAAGACCTAAAGGCAGGGTAAGTCATTCTCGAGAACTCTTGCCAACTACAAGCTCAAATCAAAACAAACTCCCTCAGAAACTCTGTCTTACACATTGAAACACATTGCAAAGTCTATGATGTTATTGTGAGCGGTGTTCTTCACTTTGTTTATGTTCCAATATATGGAGCAAGGGTCGTGATACAGTGCCGGATAATTATTTCAGCACACACACAGAATGATAAAATATCAAAATGTTAGGAGATATTTGGTGAAATTGACAAAGTGTATTATCTTAAAACAGCTTAAAACCTTTAAATGAATAAAGACTACTTTAAAAAATGTTTGGTATAATCTATAGTTACAATACACAACAACAAGAAGTCTGTTAAAACATTTGAATCCTTTGTAAGGGGAAATATTTCACAATGTCAAAAGATTTAAAATACATCTCACTTTTAAGACCAGAAAGGTGAATTCCAATATTAACTGAAACAATATGTAAACTTAGTCTTTAACTAATTGGACAACTTAAAATAAGTGTGCGTGTAAATGTCGTCGGTATAAAATGGGTCCTTCCAAAAACATTTTTTGTATATAATTACTGACAGCATCTGCATCTGGCTCTCAGTGATGGTCCAATGAGAGCCGCTTGATGCCAATCAACAGAGAGCAAATGGAAAGAGATCATTAAGATTCACAAGTCACAAAGAGGCAGATTGCTGAGAGAAACATGCTTTGCTGACAGCAGGAACACTAGTTAACCGCAGGAACAAATATACAGGGAAGGTAATTGCACAGAGAATGTTGTTCTAGAGGAAAAGTCGATTGATGAAAATCAATAGGCTTTGCATTGAGAATCCTAACAGGAACGTCAAACTGGTGCTACTGGAATCCCAGCTCCACAGGCCACAGCCTAAATGGGGTTTGCAGGTAAACAATTGTAATTAGACTATAAAAAGGATACTGATAAATTATTGTTCAATATTATTATTATTATTATTATTATTATTATTATAGGTCCTAAATACAATATTGTAAACAATAATATAGCAGCAAACAACTAAAAAGATAGGCCTAGTTGTGTAATTGCATCCTGAGCACATAATTAAAAGTCATATGTCAATGTTGGTTATTAATATCATATTACCAACATATGACAGTTGTCTGTTCAGGATGTGGATGGTAAAATGATGTATAGATCCATTTTAACATAACTTAACTAACTTAGCCATAATGACAAGCAAGTCAGACCACATTATTATGAAATTGTTTTTTTAATTATTTTCTGGTTAAGTTTAGGCCTAATCCTGTATTCTGTATTTTTTCTATCTTCTGGTTAAGGTTATGTCTCCATCTGGGACATTATGGGACATTATGGGACCTTGGAAGTGGGAACAATGAACACGTAATGTTTTGATAGGGCATGCGCTACGGTAGCATTTTTCGACAAGGCAGCATAAATCGTCAGAACACCGGCTCTCCCATAGCCCCCTAAGATTACCTGTCCCCTAACAGCCCCATCAGCTAGGCCTGTGGGCTTTTACAGCAGCCATAAACATAAAGGTGATGTAAGGGAGAGAAATTGGGTAATGGCTACCAAAGATCATGCAGACGCTAACAAGGAGCGCTTCAGCACACAAGATGTGATTTAGAAAGGGAACAGAAATGGAATTAGAACAAAAAAATGTAACCGCCAAGGCAACCAAAAAAGAACAATGAAAGATGTTCTCCCTGCTTCAGGACGCCAATCGGTTCATTTGCAGAAACGAGCGCACCCTCACAGGCGTGTTTGTTTTGCTTAATGATGATACCATCTGTTCCGTATTTAATCTGACGGTCGCGTGCACGCTTTAGGATGCACAGTCTGTGTTTGAGAGAGGTGAGAATTGTCTACACGCGCCTAGTGCTCTTTCCGTCCCAGATGCCATTCCATTTAGCCAAGTTGCACTTACCATATATTAGCATAGTATATCAGACACAATGTGGCGTCCGAACTAAGAATTCAACGCCAAGAAAGGGATGAGATATTGATATTCCTCCAAGAATGTCAATAACTACATTCAATGTGCCCTGAATGTAGAAGTAGAATACCAGGGGGACATGATTCCACTGTGGAAAGTGCCAAAACATCAATTCCTCGTTTGACTAATATTCTCTACATTGGCTAAGTGCTGTTTTAATGCAAAGGAATAGACATGCTGATGCGAGATGTTCATCTCATGCCAGTCGGCAGGGTGTCTATCAGAAAGAGTTCCGTTTGGCAGAACTCACACAAAGCTCCTTTGTGCTAGAGAGGGGCACCAAAAGAGAGCTCTCTTAGTTATCACGGTGCAGGTTGCTGCAGGGGAAACAATTCCACCTCTACTGTTGTGTCCTAGAGCATTGTGATCTAAACTCCTTCTATTATTGACCACTCTCAGGTGTTCTTTATGTGCTGTCAAACATGTGTAGCATGAAAACACCATTTACACAGTACAGCACAGTAGTCTACACGTTTTCAGTACATTTCCTATGTCCATCTAACCTGATGCTCAAGATGGTTTAGTAACACAGAACCATTTGAGAGGTCGTCTGTAGAAACTTTTTGGAGTCACTTTCAAAAAAATACTTTGCAGGTCACTGAATGAACCAGCAGCTAACATTATAAATGGATATATACACACCATACCGCTAAATACCAGTTTAATAAACGGGTTTCACTGTGAGTGAGAATGTGCCAATAGTTAATTTTAAACCATGCCCCATAGCTGCCAGTAGTTCTTTTATCACTGTGATGAGTGCAAACCACTCATAGTTCGGTCAGTAGTGCATACGTACAGTAACTTGAAGCCTGGCAAGATGGTGGGCAGAGTAGGGTTGTGTGATACTGACAAAAGGTTATGTTGCGATATTGCTATTGATCATGAAAATTGCAATATCAATATTATTTTTTATATTTTTAGACATAAGTAAAAACTATGAAAAATGCATCAAAAATAGATTCATATCAAAACAACAGGTTTTCATATTGGACTGGTACAACAGCAGTAATTCCAAGCTACAAAAGAGGCATTCTTTTTGGCCACTAATGATTTCTCTTCAATCGCCATTGTTTCAACGTCTTCCTCCGCCACACATCTTTGTACACACAACTAAGCCACACAGCCAAAGCATGCATCTCTCCACAAAATAAACTGAATATTGCTTACTGCAACACTTCCGATATGATATTGCACAAACGATAACAATAAAGATAAAGATATTGAGTCAATATATTATGCGGCCCTACTTTCTAGCAAAATAATGTAAATCTATGGGTTTGAACTCAAAGAGATTTATACTGTTATATTTAAACTGAAATCTAATACCAAGCTTGCAGGTTCCTCCAGACATTACTCTCAAGACATGATGATAGCAGCCATTAATTCCTCTCATCACAGTGATTGGTGCAAACCCCTGGTGGTCTGGCCACAATCGCATAAACTTGAATTCCTGGCAAGATGGTGTGCAGAGACCGTAGAACTATGGGAACTATGGGAGGCATCACAGCGCCCATGGAAACGCTCACAGAGAGGCAGGGTCTTGGAAGGACACTGCTGTGCATGCCGACCAGCTGCTACTATCAGTGGAGGAGACACTGGTGCATTGGATCAACAAGCTCTCCCAGTTGAGAGCATAAGAGTGGCAACCTACAGACAATCAGGAGAAAACAAGCATGGAGGCGCTGTAGGTTTCTCTGAGACCCGGCGAGGAGGAGAAGGAGTAGTAGTAGTAGTTAGTAGTAAGTAGTAGTAGTGGTAGTAGTGGTAAGTAGTAGTAGTAGTAGTCATTCTTGCCAACGTCGAGCTCAAATCAAAACGGTATCGCTCCGCGGTCCTTCACATCCCACGTCAAAATGCAAAGAGAAGCAAAGCGTAGTGCTTTGGTTATGTTCCAATTTACGGTGCCAGAGCTGTGTATAAGAATCAGATAATTTTTTTCCAACACGCACAGAGATTTGTAGACTAATAAAATGGCAGGGATGTACTGGAGCTGCTGCCCCCGCGACCCGACTCCGGATAAGCGGAAGAAGATGGATGGATGGATGGATAAAATGGCAGGAGATATTTGGTGTATTTGAGAAAAAGTGTATTAGCTTACAATTAGCTTGCAATAAATAATAGGCTATACCTTAAGACCCCGTCTAGATTTCTAACAACTGACTGTGATGCAGCCGCTTACTGAACACCTTCAATAATCCCAGTTAAATTTAACTTTTTCCCAGGATGGTTTTCGCATCCTCACATAGATCTCACTGGATTCTAGCGTAATCGTGATCTCACGAATGCAGCTGTCTTGCAGGGTGAATGTCCCTCGCTTTGTGTCCCGAAATGCCCTTTCAGTTGACACTAGCAATGCAAAGGCATTTGTTTGAAGCTTGGGCACGTGCACACACACACACACACAGCCTTTCATCCACAGTTGTGTTTCAAACATAAACAGTGATTGAAATCCAAAATCATCATATATCTAATTTTTCATTCTTATTATATAAAATTGTTTTATCATTCCTTTCTGTGACAAAGGTGAAGTAAATATTTTACTTAGCATAAGCAAAAACCCGCCCCTTTCTGTTCAACCTCAAATCTTTATCCGTTTACTCCTTCCTGACAAATAAAAGAGAAGCTTGCTCATCACATTTGAAACACTTTCCATCAGCTAAAGCATGGTTTGAAGTAATCGTATCTCCATAATACAGCAGCCAATAACACAGCCGCTTGGCAAAATCCCGTACTGCAGTGCTTGTAAATGTGTTTTTATACAACGCGGCATCTGTTCTTTACATGGTGTTCCAGCCAGACACATACAGTCTTTAACAAGTAATGTCTGCTTCACAGTTTTTATTACAATTAATCAACAAAACTCAGACAGTCCATTAAGGAAGGAACTGTGTTTTCGTTGAAAAAGAAAAAGTGACTGCATTAACCAATGAAGTCAATGTAGTAATCAGAAGTGACTCATCCATAAACTGAATGGAGACCAAATTAATGAGGATCTAAACTTCTAATAAAGTTTAAAAGTAACGTGAAAGTTCAAGAGCAGTCAAGTGTTGTTATTGTCAACGTATGGTAATATTAGAGAAAAGAAATTTGCTTTTTCTTATGAAAGTGAATAGCGATACATGTCCCCATATGCAAAGAGTACAAATACTGTAGATATTGCATAAGTAGCAAGAAAGTGGAGATGAGCACCAAAACTAAAGATAATAAATAAATATATCAAAAACAACAGTGGACAATATAACTATAACTGGAACAAACACTTGATACATCCTTATTTCTCACACGTTACTGTACATCATGTTTTGTTGAGAGACACCATCACATACAGTACGACACTCATTTTGTTCCACCTGGCCTGCGAAACAGCATGGATGTATACAGTGAAACGCCAACCACAGCTAAACTTACAGTGGAGCCCACTCAGCCACACTGCAGTCAATGTGTCAAGCCTGCCAGCAAGACAGAAATATTTGCTGAAGTCACTGCACCAGTGGCCTACGCACCTGAGGCCAGGGCCAAGCCTCTGAATGAAGAGAGCTCACTCAGAGTGGCTGGCAAAGGGTTTGGCAAGAGTCGGGAGTTTATTGCATTAGGGTGCAATGGCATTTGAATCATTAATGAGGGGAGGATCGACTTCTCGATTAGACTTTACGTACAGTATAATATAAGGTTTCCTTGCTACACTGGATGGAAAACTCAACACTCAATTGTTTTGAGGAATAGTAGCATACAATGTGAAATAGGCAATTTTAATAAATGCTCAGGCTAAAGTCAATCAAATCCCTAAGATTAAAATGCATTCTCAGCAGTTTGTCCCTGCATGTCAAAAATGTCAGCACACCACTCTAAGCTAAATCTAACCAATCGACTACAAGAAGGTGTTCCCCACAAATCACTTACTTTAATATGTTACGTAATGGGGGCAGGGCAAATGGAGCAGAGAATGTGAGCGTCATGATGCCCAACTATTGCCCTGAGCTAAAGTTATTTTCACTGAGATTATAGTCTGGAAACCCTGTTCACATTGGCGTTTTCACAGGCACCGTGCTGGCGGTCCAATCAGGGTGGGTTAGTGAGATGACGTTGAAGTCAAGTATGTTTCGAAATTGTCGTAGAGCTAGATGAGGCGACCAAAACAGTTGTACCAACGCTGATTGGCTCAACACCGTCCAATAGTTTCAAAATGAACCAGAGGTTACGCCCAGTAGGAGGCAACGTCTGTTCAGACTAACCCAATGAAGCGGTAACACCATGCTACACATTTAATGCAGTTTCACTAACTTATTTAGTCTTTTTTAAAGCACAATCAGGATGAATGGACAAATGAAGCAGCCCAATGTAATTTTCGACCTCCTGTTCCCAGTGGCCAGTCCGGTGCTGATGTCAGGGGCGGAGACACCCACCTCTTTGACCTCCAGCAGGCGTCCGGGGCACTGGTTCTTGGCCCGCCGGGCTGCAGCCGGAGACTTGTGGTGGGTGATTGTGACAATGTGAGCGGACGCGGCAGGGGGCCCCAGGTGCCTCTGGGGGCCAGGGGAGGACGATGGAGGGAGGCTGCTGAGGAGGGAGAAACTACGGGTTCGGCCAGAGGAAGAGGAGCCCTAGGGAAGAGAGAGACAGTGGTGGTGACGACCAAAGAGATGATGCTCTGAGGAGGGGTACCTATATCAAAGACACCCCAGTCATTTCTCAGAGTGCCCATTAGGTAATCGGACCAAACAAACAAACAAAAAGCGTGTATTTAGTGAGTAGGGGAGTAATTGATAAACATCCTACTTAACAGATATTTCAAAGGGGGTCAGTATCGGGTCAGTATCGCTCCACTCTTCTCCCGCAGCGGCGCCTCCCGCGTCAAAACGCATCGTGAAGCAAAGCATGGTGCTACGGTTTTGTTGATATGAGGGGCGTTCAACCCACTTTGTTTATGTTCCTGTTAACAGAGTCAGGGCTGTGTAGACGTATTGGATTCTTTTTTTCAACACGCACAGAGCTAGCAAAATGCAAAGAGTTATTTGTTAAATTTGACAAAAAGTGTATTCCCTTACATTTAGCTTGCAATAGCTGACTATACCTTTAAGCCTGACATGAGTCAAATATGAATATTACCGGACTTCCGTGACCAATAATTTGCTAAATGTTTTTTATTACTATATATTGTTATACTGTAGTAGCTTTTATCTCTTCTATGTGCACAATCTGTTTCCCATTTACAACATTGGTGTAATATGGAGATTTACCAAAAGGAAATGTTATATGCTTCTAACGGTTTGTGAGCTTAGCAGGACATCCATTGCTGCCTGTAGCGGCCTTCAGCCTGTCTCAGGTGCTGCAGTCAGAGTAGACTTTGGAGGTATGAGGTAACGTTGTGTTCTGCAGAAGCGAAGGTATACTTCCTTTACCACCCAATAAATGTGAACAGCTTGCGCAATGGCTATAAACAATTGAAACTTAAATAACTGACATTTCCACATTAATTAGTTAATTAGTAATCCCCCCTGTGACTTCCCCTGCTTCCTGATTGCAATATCCACTCCACACAAACAGAGACAACCATGTCTGACGTAGACTCTCTCTCTCTCTCTCTCTCTCTCTCTCTCTCTCTCTCTCTCTCTCTCTCTCTCTCTCTCTCGTTCACTCAAGAGGTTTACTGCTCAGACACAGCAGTGCTCTGGTCACACAATAACAGAGATCAGCAGTGGGGAAAATAATAAAACTAAATGAACGACTACCAGTATGTTTCTCTGTGAGCTTTTGTTGTTAAATAAGCATTGCCCCTTCCTGCCTGTGAGACCAGGACCAACAATACAACTAGGGAATAATGTAAAAGTATCAAAATAATTTGAGGTTTTAGCAGTAAAAATTGTAGGTTATAGAGTTAGTTATATTCTACCACACTCAACGACAAGTATTGAATAATTTGACTAATTACTGTATATTAGATACAGTATCTGCTCCAGCAGAAGAGGGAAGGTTGGTTCTCCGACCAGAAGAAAGCACCTTGCTGAGGCTGTGTGTAATTTGAGTCATGTTTTGTTGTCAAAAAGGACACAACATAAAATGATATCAGTGTATCAGTCACAATTTTACACCAGCAATATGAGCAAAATATTTAGAGGGTTTAGACGGTCTTGGAGCTAATATAGAAAGTGGGTAGAATTGAAGTGCATGGCGCAATGAAAGGATGTTTCCGATTACGAAGAAATAAAATATAGACTATTCTGAGAATGAGTTGTCCAACAGCCACCTATAAAGGCTGCCGCCCATTGAAGAAATCGACAACACGCGTCAAGAGACGCCAGGATTTTAAAACTAGTTCTTTTTAAGGGGCAACGCCCACTTGAGGAATATGACGCAAGTCAACGCTAAAGTTTAGAATGCAGTTCTATTTCTTGGGCGTCGTCAAGCCATAAACATGCATTGAATATCTGCAGGTTTCTGAGCTCCTCCGTCAATTTGACTTTACCTTTCGAATGATGCATTCCTTGACGCACCGCCAAACGACGCGGGGTCAGTGGGCGCCGGCCTTAAGAAGGGCGCCACAGCAAGTGTTCGCAGCCGTTGCCTCAGCTTTAACCAATTAGCATTGCTACACTGCTTTGTTCGCTTCATCGAGCTCTACCACCATTTTGAAACACGCTTGCTTCACAGTCTTAACAAAGGCACGACAAACTGAGACTTTCTTGACTCAAAGAATTTTCTTTCAAATAGCCAAACATCATGTGTACTTCGTGTCACAAAGCTAAAAAAAAAAAAAAAAAATGGTATTCTCGCCCTTGACTACCATACATATTTTTTCCAAACTAAGGTTCCATAATGCGGAAGTGACTTTGGCTCTCTATTGTAGTTCTATGCTTGAGACACTCAGACAAACAGTGCACTCACAAAGGTACACTTGCTGCATTGTTACATTCCAAACACTGATATGAGAAGCTATAAGCTCTTTTTTACATGCCCAGGAACCTGCGAAATATTATTACATGTTCTCGCATTGTACCTGAGATAAGACCTCCCCCACCAAATTCAACATGTTTTTGGCGTAATGGTGTGACGTCCTTAGCCTCCTATTAATGTTATAATCACTTTTAACTTATCACATAAGTTTGTGCATCATCTGTGCATGTTTGTGCAAACAAAGCGATAATTTATGTTTTATTAAAGTTCATTTTATTTAAACAGATGATATCATCCTCCTGTTTTTCTTGCACTGGAATGGGCTGAATCGCTCATAGGCTTAACATGTACATTTTAACTTGTTATTTTTCTAAAACTTTTTGCGCACAAATTTTTATTTTGAGTTCCCAAAACAACACAAATTAATAGAAATACTTGAATTCACATTCTTGTCATATGGGGTGCCAACTTCACAGAGGTCTAGAAATCATGTAGGTCAATATGCAATTTTACATTATATTCCATAGAGGCTATATTAATAATTCAAATTTTTTGGTCAGTTTCTTGTGAGCTAATTAGCTCAAGGCAAAACACTTGTCAAGCAGCCAGTTTTGGTTTTGTCTCTGCCTTCACTTATCCATTGTGTGTTGTGTACCGAATAGGTTGGGGTTTAGATTACCTATAACTAGTGATCAGGGCTATATTTCAGCAAGCAGGTTTAACCAACTCTGAAACTAACCTCCCTGAACACTAAGTTGGCCAACTCTGAGATAGAAAACTCAGTTTGTTTGGAGCTGATATTAGTTAGTTTAGTCAACACTGAGTATGTTTACTCTGAGTTAAGTATGTGCATGACTGAAGAATCTTCATTGGCTGCCAGTTAAGTCCCGGATCAAATATAAAATCCTCCTACTAACATATAAATCTCTTGCACCTCGGTACCTCACAGATCTGCTCCATCCCTACACCCAGTCACGCTCCCTGTGGTCTTCTGACAAAGACCTGCTTGCTGTCCCTGAATCCAGGCTCCGGACTTTTGGTGACAGAGCTTTCTGTGTCGGTGCTCCATCACTATGGAACAAGCTTCCTCTTGCC
>JAODLL010024864.1:0-24692 GCA_026546735.1 Forbesichthys agassizii
CCCCCCCCCCCCCCCCCCCCCCCCCCCCCCCCCCCCCCCCCCCCCCCCCCCCCCCCCCCCCCCCCCCCCCCCCGCAAATCAGATTTAACCCCTTTGTGTTTTGCTGACAGAGCAGTCCAAAGTGCAGTGCCCCAGACACTCAGTGAGATGGATGGCGTGAAAGGACCTCGGCACCATTTCCTAGTCATTATTTCCCGTCCTCAGAGGGACTGCATGTCTACTGAATACTGTTAAGGCTACATTTTAAACAGACACAGAGATGCCAAAAGACCACAATGGCAATTTCATGTGGTGATAATGGCATAATGATGGACTCAAGATGGAATATGATTTGTACGATTTGTGCTAACGCCACCACAAAGTGTTTTTTGCTAAAGCCTCACTTTGTTCTAATGATTCTACATCATTACTATACTCAAAAACATTAAATGTTTCCATCTGCATATGTTTTCGGATAAAACTTTGACAGTGTTTGAAATATGACTGGACTAGTCATAGCAGAGCTGGGAACACACATGATTGAAAGTTTGCGTGAGAAGCATTTATGATAAGTGCAATATAAAAAGGACCCACTTACATCTCTGGGGCCATCTATTCTACACTACAGGACCGCATACGCATTCACAGGTGCTACATTCTTAGAGAAATGTGTTCAGGCGTTTATGACTTAAGACGAAGGTGCAAGGCAGACATGAGACAGGAGATTCCTTTAGATTTCTGCTTCCTATCTGTACCTCTGTCTGTCTGTCTGTCTGCCTGTCTGTCTGTCTGTCTGTCTGTCTGTCTGTCTGTCTGTCTGTCTGTCTTTCTATTATATCTCTTGCTCCCACTTTCTGACGTTCTCTTGTGATAGCCAGTGCCTTCTCTCATTCTTTACCCCCTTCCTCCTCCACTTCTCTGTTTATGTGTGAGCCGGAGCTGGGTTCCTGGTTGAATGTGACCAGCAGTACTTCACTTGCCAGTGTTTTTATGTGTGCTGTCCCATAATGGTCCTTTTGAAAATTCCTTTTAGGTCGGTCCAATGGCCAAGTTTAATAGGGAAGCTTGAATTAGGCTCTTAAGCAAGACAAAGAGATCTACTAGAGTTTTCTTGCCCTAGGTTACTGGCTCAAATGTGGTATTCATGTGCAAAAAACAGCGGCCTCATTTGGTCTTGGTGTTCTCTCATATACCTTTAAATGTATACATACCTCTGTTCTTTCTCTCATGTGCTCTCATTCTCTCCGTATCCCCTTTGAGTAGGTCTCGAGTAGCATTACATTAACAAGAGAGCTCCAATGTGCTAGTGTAACAAGCTTATCCACGCTGTTTCACCTGTTTATTTACCTAATCAGTCGTGGAAATAGGAGCCAGTGTTGGCTCCTCAAGCTGTGTAGGCCACACTCATTCTGCGGTTTTGCGGAAAGCTCTGTAAAATGAATTGCGGTAATCAACCGGGTTGTGTCAGAAGCTGCAATTGGTTCTGTGGTTTTGCTACAGAGAGATGTGCTTGTGTTTCAGAATGATGTGGGTGGCCTTAGGAGTCTGACCAACAAATGGACCACATTCCTCAAAGCAAGACTCGTGTGCTCCATTCCTGGACCAGACGGAGTGGACACACACTTTGACGAGCTCCGTAAGTGACTAACTCATGCACACCCACGCACACACACACACGCACGTCTGTTCCTGAAGTCTGTCAACATCCACAATTACTTCCCTGGAAAGTGCCATAAACCCCTAACTGGGTCAATGGAGCTGCTAACTGGCTGGTAATCTGAAGCTACTGTGCGTGGATCTGTTAAAATGAATTAGTTTAACTCAAGAAGTAACCGAACAAAAGATCATGCACTCAGTATAAAACAAATACTTACAATTGTTTGTGTCTTGTAGAGGATATCTTCATGCTACCTACCAAAGATGAGAAGAACCCCTTAGTGTACGGAGTGTTCACTACCTCCAGGTATATCAGATATTGATCTTATCATAATTACTACATAAAAATACATCCTAAATATAGTAATCTCTCATCTCACCCATGTATCAAGACGGTCTCATATTCACGCTTTACTTTATTTCTTTCAGCTCCATCTTCCGTGGGTCAGCCGTCTGTGTGTACAGCATGGCCCAAATCAGGGCTGTGTTTAACGGACCCTACGCCCACAAGGAAGGCCCTGACCACCACTGGGTGGAGTACGAGGGAAGAATACCCTATCCCCGCCCGGGAACGGTGAGCTGTAGCCCCACACAGTCAAGTTGATGAGCAGGGAGGAAGGGAGAGAGGCTGTGGTTCTTAACTAGCGAGGCATTAAGTCATGTTTGCTGAGATAACATGAGCTGAATCCTCAACAACACTTCTGATTGTAGAATAATAAACATGGTCTAATGTAGTGAATACGTCTAACCCTCTAAAATGTCACATGTCGCGGTATGTGTGCGTGTGTGCGTGCGTTTGTGCTTGCATTTTAATGTTGTGCATGACCACAGCATACATTAGGTTACACTTTAAATGCTTTCATGTGTTAATGCAGCGTTGTTTGAAAATCGCAATCAAGGCGCGATGATAATTCATGGTAAACTCTGTGAAGGTTCAGGTTCCTGTTAGATATTCTCAATTATCTTCTGTAGTACTCCATTTCAGCACTAGAGGGAGACACAATCTAGTTTATTAGTAGACAACAAGCAATGGCCAAGCAAACACGTTATCAGCTGGAGCAGGCCTTTTAACCTGTGACAGACAAACATTGATGGCAGTTTGCAACACTTCTACCCCCTCTCTTCCTCCTCAGTGCCCCAGTAAGACGTATGATCCCCGCATCAAGACCACAAAAGACTTTTCCGACGAGGTGATCAGGTTCATCCGCTTCCACCCGCTCATGCATCAGTCTGTCTACCCGCTGAGTGGCCGCCCCTTGTTCACCCGCGTGCGTGTGGACTATACCCTGACCCAGATAGTGGTGGACAGAGTGTCTGCTGAGGATGGGCATTATGAGGTCATGTTCCTGGGAACAGGTGGGATATATACACACTTGGGCCTTATTGGCTGTGGTCATACCCAACACAAAGACATTTAAGCCTTGTCGTTCAAGTAAGTTGAGGGACACTCACGCTTAAGTGTCTTGCTTGTATAATTGTTGTTGTTTAATTTGATACATTTGCATACATTTGTATGGCACCTTGTTCATCATTGCTTGTTTAAATGTGCTTTATAAATATATTGACTTAATGATAACACACAGACAGACTTTTTTAATGTCTTAATTAAGTTCAATATATTGATTTTATTTTTTTATTTTTTTGTAACCCTTCTTACTGTAACTTCAATATGTTATATAATGCAATTCTAAAACTTACCAGCAGATGGCATTGGATAACTATGTAATATTCTCAATCAAGGAACCCTACATTTCTTGGAATCTATTGTTTGTTTGGCGATCTTGAATAGTTAATGGGAAAAATGTGACTGTAGCTTAGAGTTTATTGGATACTTTATTTATTTCATTTATTTATTTATTTATTTTTTACTGAATCCTGTTCTAACTCTATATAGACGATCTAGACCCAATCATGCATTTTCATCACTTTACTCTTTCTCTCTCTCTCAGATGTTGGTTCAGTTCTGAAGGTGGTCAGCATCACTCAAAAGAACTGGCCCACAGAGGAAGTGGTCCTGGAAGACCTTCAAGTGTTCCAGGTAAAAAAATAAATAAAATAAAAACACCATGGGAGCCACGCTGGGGTTTAGTTGATGTGGAAGCCGCCTTGTTGAGCTTTGTGCATTGTTCATATTCCTCCAGGTCCCCACTCCTGTCCTGAGTATGGAGATATCTTCTAAACAGGTTAGACCTCATTTGCATCCCTCTCAATGCCAAAATGCCATTCCCTTCTGATGTCTGCATCCTGTGTCACAGCCCCCCGACCACGTATGCCTAACTCATTCAGCTGTAAGCATATATAAGACAGTGTAAGAATCACCGCCCCCCACTCGCCTTCCCTGGCTCATTATCTCAGGGTCAGGGGTGTCAGTAGACACTTCACCTTCAATCACATCCTCCCTTCATCTGTGTTGTGTGTGTCAGAAAGAGAGAGAGAGAGCGAGAGAGAGAGAGAGAGAGAGAGAGAGAGAGAGAGAGAGAGAGAGAGAGAGAGAGAGAGAGAGAGAGAGAGAGAGCGCATTTAGCCATTTTCTTCTAAGGGTTAATTTTGAAGTATTTTTTTTATTTTGGAATATCCACCAATGAGTCCAAGTACATTTTTTTAATGCACAACTTTTAAATTACCGCCCTGAAATCTGCTGGGATATTATATAAGTATACGTACAGTATATCCTTGTCTACAGTGTTAAAAGAAGCAAGTGATGATTTCTTGCCTCTGCACTGCATTAAATGAGCTTTGTCTGAAGTAAGCCAAGCCCCCGGGGCATTTCCCCGGAGTTGAAGAGCTGTTTATTTGGTTGCGGCCCTTCTTTGTGATGCGTCTGTGTTTGTCTCCGTAGCAACTGCTGTATGTGGGCTCCAGCGAAGGGCTTGCCCAGGTTTCTCTCAGCAGGTGTCACATGTACGGCCGGGCCTGTGCGGAATGCTGCCTGGCACGAGACCCGTACTGTGCCTGGGATGGCTACACTTGTTCACGCTACGTCCCCGCATCCAAGAGGTATCGCTCTCTCTTTATACATACTACACACACATACTGTGTATATACACTGTATATATATATATAGGTACATATCACATGTCACATATATATCGCACAGGCACACACAATATGCTATATACATGATATATTTTGCTCACATGGACATGTATTCCTCTTTGACCTCAGGTCAAAAACACGTTTTACTACAATACTAGCGCAAGCTACGTTAATTGATGAGATTTCAACATTGGACTTGACTTTTATCAGACAGTTTTCTTGTCCTGGGTGTTTGTTTCCTGGACTCTGGGGCTGTCACAAGGGTTCCTGCTATACGCGTTTCTATTTCGGTCCCGTTTCATCTCTTCAGCATGTTTGCCAGAGGGTGTTAGTGCATCTCGGTGCTGAATGAGGCATTGATTAGAAATATTGCTTCTCACATGATTAATGTTAGTGTCATTTCACATTGCTGGCGATTGGAGACCTCGAGGTGCAAATGTGCGCATGTGAATGCTCGTTTGCAGTTTGCTAGCTAGGCTATGGCTTCCATGCTGTGCTCTACAGTTAGGGGTCATCGCTCTGTGTTTAAGGTGAGCATGTACGCTGAGTGAGAGAGCGTGGATGCACTGTGGGATGGCAAGATACCTGACTTTAACCTAGTGGGGCCCTTTGAAAGGTGATCTTCACGATGTCGATATGCACGGGCCTCAGATGACACTGCACTACGGGACAGAGAGAAAGGAGGAAATTAAAACGAAATACAAATAAAACCAAAATTGTCCAAAAGCAATACTTATGAAAGTTGAATGCTCCTTGAATAAACCCTCCGGAGAGGGTTTTTGCGTGTCACTAAGATCTAGACATCGATGGTTATCTTTAACAGTCAGGCAGCTTAAATCACAGTTTGGAATAGCTGCTGTTTCCGACCCTAGGAAGCTGTAGCCCTCGGGCTTTACCCTGTTACTTAGATCTCGTGCATTTCCACGGCGAAACCCAAACCAACAGGACATGAACTTCTGATCCCATTGAACTTTGAACTTGTGTGTGTGTGTGTGTGTGTGTATTCTCCAGGCGAGCAAGGAGACAGGACATCAAACATGGAGACCCTGCCAGCCAGTGCTGGGACTCAGAAGGTATAGGCTGTGAACTTAGATCTTTTCACGTGCTGTTTCAATATTGTATCTCGCTGCATCTGCGTAAGCGCTTTACCGTATTGTTATGGAAATGAACCAACACATGATGCCAGGCGTGTGTGCCCCCATGCCCAGGCCTTGGCGGAGCACGGGTGGAGGAGAGACTGCTCTTCGGGGTGCAGAACAACTCCACCTTCTTAGAGTGCATCCCCAAATATCAACAGGCCCAGATCCAATGGTACATACAGAGACCTGGCACAGAGCACAGAGAGGAGGTCAGCGAGTGTACATGCACGCACACACACACACACACGCATGCTGGACACACATGCATGAACACACATGCATGAACACACTGTACATTCTCCCTTAAAACATGACAATCGACCTGTCATTCCCATTGTGTTATATTTGATGGGGAGCAATATTTTGGGGGGTTTTGGGCAGGTCTTTTTTTTTATATCTTTTTAGATTCTTCTGGTCCACCACGTCTGAAACACGTGTTTAACATAGCGTTGCCCTTCCTGACATAAGTGCTTTTAACCTCCAAAACAAAGGTTCTCCAGTCACTGCAGGCGACAGAGCCTAGCAGTCTGCTATTGCTAGTGACAGAAAAAGCACTGTGCTAGTTGAACAGTGTAAATCAAGGCTTATTCAGTCAATCAACCAAACCAGCATTATGCTGGACACACAGTTATTTTCCTTCTCCAAAACTGACCAAATTCCCTCCAACCATAGAGCCTAAAGCAGATGAGGTGAAAACAGATTAGGAGAACATGGGGACAGTCAACAGTTTATCCGATTTTGAAGTATGATACCCAGAAGGTTATGTCTCTTATTGAATCACGCGGAAACGCACATGATTCTCTCTCTCTCTCTCTCTCTCTCTCTCTCTCTCTCTCTCTCTCTCTCTCTGAGATAGTCCACACATATAAAACCCCAGGGCTCTCTACACCACCTGCGACGCTAGCACAGCTGTGTGTGAGTGTAAACCCACACATGGAGGTTGCAATGTGACTGGATCACAGATAATTTGGCTGGCGTGATTGTGTAACGCACAGAGAAATAGGTTAGTGTTTGTCTCAGAGGCTGGGGATAAAAAGGAGCGGCTCATTTGTTTGTTTCGGAGGTGTGGAGAGGAAGCAATCGACAACAATGCAACCAAGACTGGCCCCTTCTCCTATTGCTCTCTACTAAATCTAATCCATTCCTCACCCATCCAAAGCTCGGCCGCCTCACCGCTCACTACCCACACATCCTGCTCAGACAGAGTAACTTCCACCCTCTGTCTTCTCTCTCAGGGGTGAATGTAAACACACTGACAGGTGCGACAGCCACTGAAGACCAATGTGTTTCTTTATGGCCCTGCACAGCAGAAAGACCCCTGTGTGTGTTTGTTTGTGTGTGTGTGCGCGTGTGTGTGTGTGTGCGCACATGTTTCTTTATGGCCCCCTACAGCGGAAATCATAACAGAGCGCTCCCTAGAGACAGCCACGTGTTTTGCCGTAATGAACACAATAGAGGGTTTTCGGTGTTTGTGTGTCTAAGCACGCAGCATTGTGTGACCTATTGTACTGTAGTCGGAGTGGTGATGGCTGAATGCAAGAGAAATCCTCCCCCCTCAAAGTATTTGCTTTAGTTCACAGGATATTCCTATTATTTCAGAAAATATTTATATTATTTTAGAACATATTCTCAATATATTTGCATTATTTTGTAAAAATCAGTTTTTGGTGGAATTTGCACTTTGTGGAAATATTAGGAATATATTGTATCAGAGAGAGAGAAAGAGAGAGAGAGAGAGAGAGAGAGAGAATGCATTTTGTATTCATAGAGATGCTGTAATGTGATGTACAGTTTAACTATGATCATGCTTTTAATGTTAATGTCTGCATCCATTTTGTATTGTTGTTAGTGAAGAAGTTAAAGATGAGAGAGAGAGATGAAAATGTACTGGAAATACTTTACTGTACTTTATAGTCCATATTAGGGTTAGGCGATGTCTACTAACTGTCTACAGTTGGGGGGATCATGCACGGGCTATGTATTTTAATATTAAGTATCATATTTAGTTCATATACTCTCTTTATAATTGACATTTAATATAATTATATGCATGACAAGTAGTTCTGTGAAAGTCATTACAGAAGATTTAATGGTTGGACATTACTTAAATAGTTTTCACTGCTGATAAAATGGTGTTTTATAACATGTGGACAGTAGGGAGTGAATACACACGCGCACACGCACGCACACACACACACACACACACACACACACACACACACACTTGTGTGATTTATCCTCACCCCCTTCCTTCTTGCTTTGGCCCAATCTCTATATAAGTATGTTTCTCCACTGTTATTTACCTTAATCCTAATTCATTTGCCGTTTCTATTCATAATACGTTGTCGGTCTATCAAATCAAACCTCAGCTATTGGTCCTGCAGGCTAGGGAGCACTGCTGGCCTGCTGTGTCCTCTCTAGATGTTTGGTTATACTGTTTACTAGCAAAAGTGAGTAGAAAGTCATAGTCTTTATTGTCTTTAACAATCCAAAATGGCTGAGAGAGGAGTACTGCCGATCAGCTGCTTATTGCACCTGCAGCTCTAATATATTTATCATCTGCTCTCACCCACACACACACACACACACACACACACAAGCCCCCCTCCTATCCCCTCATAAAACTCACCTATTAAAAGTTTAAGCTGGGAGACCACGTTGTTTCCCTTACTTTGTCGCACTCTTACCCTCAATTCTCTATTCTTCTGTGTGTGTGCCTGCGCGCGCACTTGTGTGTGTGCTTGTGCACCTCACAGGGCCGTAAGAAACACGCTAATGAGGAAAACATGTCGTCATTGGTGTCTAAGCAGGACAGAGCTGTAGCGTTAGCTAGTGACAGCGAGGCAGGGTTATTGGTTCTCCTACGTGACCTCCATCTGAAAGCCTGGCCTGGAGCTCCACGGGGTCATCACACGCTCTTCTACAAAGCATGAGAAACACTTGACCTGATGATTTCATAGCCTTGCGGTTTGTTTAACAGGCTCATAAACTCGCCCTTTCATCATGTCTCATTGCGGAGATATGCACGATGAGACACTGTTTCTTGGCATACACAGCAAAACATTCAGTTGTCTGCCATGCCGTAATGAGTGCATGTTTACTAACAGGGCTGCTATCAATTGTAGTAATCGTTGCAGACATTTGCGTGTTTGCATGGGTGTGTGTATGTCCAAACAAGTTCACGTGTGCACTCACAAATGCAGCAAACAAAACAAACTCAAACCATCTGGGTCAGTTTAAGTGTTTGGCTTTGCGATTTAGTCACAGATGATTTTGGACCGCAAATTGCTTTTAAAGCACACAAATAAATACACACTGTTTAAAAGTGGCCCTGCTTCCCTACAGAGACATTACACAATTGTCTTTTCTAAGTTCAAAAGTCATTTGTTTTGTCGTGAAAGAACGTGATGTTAGACAGAGCAGGGCCTGGATCCAACAACCTCACTGGTAGGGTCTGCCTCAGGCCACACAGCACATCATCAGTGTCAGGGCTAAGAACCACCACAGTCATGCACACACACATTCACACACGCTCACGCACACACACACATGTATAAAGGTGCATGACGATCGTCAAGGACCCCCATGCTAATGCGCTAGAGTAGATTCATAAGCCAGATAAATGTGCCTTTACAAAGCTCTACTATCTACTTGACCAGTTTCCGTGCAGGCTAAAAGGTGGGGGGCACAGGGATCAGGGAGGTATGCTTTGAAGTGCACGTTGACATACGTGGGCACACACACACACACACACACACACACACACACATAGCCTCTTGGAACACAGCTGTGTTGCTTTAGCGCCTGACAGCATCCATACCAACTGAAGAGTCATGGGGGATACCCTGCGTGGAAAGCAAGTAAGCATCTTGTCGTCTTATGGCTAAACCCAATGGTAAACACATGCCACAGCCACACACCAATGCATCCGTTGGCCTGTGCTCAACACCAAGGGCGTTCTGGACCTTAATAACTCACACACACAACACACAACATTACAACCTGTGGCCCCTTGTCCTGAAGCTGACCTCACCCCACCCCGTTCACGAGCCATTTCCGCGGTAAACGCACCTTGGATACAAATCAGGCGTAAAAATGGGTGGAGGTGGGAGGTATCAGGCTGGTGATTTACAATGACCTGTCTAACTGATTTATCAGGCAGGGGTTTACGATGCATATAGTTCCAATTAGCATGTACACTAAAGGTATGCTTAGCAAGCCTTTTGACTTAAACTAGCTTATTATTGAGGCCAAAAGTAAATAAAGTAGTGGGCAATAGAAGCATACTTTAGGAGCCTATATGTCCTGTAGCAGTGCAGACAGCTTAATGCATTCCCTGGACAGGATTCCATGGGCGTAAAGGCATGTTGCAAACCATAACATTGGAGTGGGTGGACTTGAACTCTGCTTGTGCTATAAAATAATTGATCTTGTTTGTATTTGTGCGTATTTCAAAGGAATTTAAGAAGGACAATATCTATTTCCAATAATATATAATTGTATATTTAACAGGCCCCTTTATCGCTGTGACTGTGCTTTGCTGCGTTGGGTGTTTTTTTCAAAATAGCTAATAGCTCATCACATGGCCGTTAACGTCGCTGTTCTTTTCATCGCCCGCAGGTCAGGCTAGACGAGCGCGTGGTACACACAGAACGGGGCCTCTTGATTCGCTCCCTGCACCCCTCCGACGCCGGCGTGTACGTCTGCGTGGCTCAGGAGCACACGCACTTCTCGCACACCTTGCTCCGCGTCACGCTACGCCTCATCTCGCACGGGCACCTGGACGGACGGCCCAGGCCGAGCGAGGGCCCCAGGTTGGAGCTACGTCAGGGGGCGGAGGCTCGGCAGCGCTACAAAGACTACCTGAGGGTGATGAGCTCGCCCATCACCTCTCTGGAGGAGTACTGCGACTCCCTGTGGCTGGAGAAGAGGCCGGCTAAGGGCAAAGGGAAAGCGGTCGGGCCGGGCAAATGGAAGCACATACAGGACATGAAAAAGAGTAGGAACAGGAGACACCACAGAGAGAGGGAAGGAGAGAGGGGGAGAGAGAAGGGAGGGAGACGCTAATATGCTAATGCTGAAAGTTAAAATCAAACTGCAGGAACAGTACTATCTACAAGTTAAGTGATATGTCTGATTGGCTCAACTCACACACTGTTGCATATTGTATGACACTGACACCGAGCCACGATTTTCCGCCTGTAGCGTAAGATGGTGCTATTCCTGGAGTTTGATTGGTTCGTTTGGTTACGGCATCTGTTTGGGCTTCTGTTTTCAGTGTTTATTTTATAGGATGATAAAGGCACAGGCGACACGAAGCTCATCTATATATGTGGGGTTCATTTTAAGCAGTCCTCGTGAACGTCATGTACTGATAAGAAGCAACTACAAATGTGTGAGTTGTCCTGTCCTAACACGTGTAACAAAGCAGACAGTGGGGTCAGAGGTGTCAGTCAAACAGGTCTGTATACGCCCAGACCATCCCGAGGAGTCTAATCACAGAATTCCTAGGCTGTGTTTCCAGAGTTTTGAAAGACACCTGTGGAAAAAGCAAAAAAAAAAAAAAAACATCAACCATTGGACCTTAGAAACCACAGTGCCAATGCAAAGTTGGTATAGTACAAGACTGGAGTCTAAAGTCAGCCTGTGAAAAGGAGATTGTGTCCAGGTTAAATCATCAAATGTTGTCTCATGAAAAACAATGTCTTTCATGTTACATTTTTCAGCCTTGTGAGACCGTCCTAATTCCGCAAGCTTATACATTTTGTATAGTTTCCCTCTGTTACATCTGGAAACCATAAATATATATAGAAGAGAAACTCTTGGTAAATCAGTATCCACTTGAGTTGTTAATTTGATTCCATACTGTTCATTTTTTTCACATGGTTCTTGGTCTTATTCATTGAATGTTCAGTGGCCTACTAGTGTTTGTGTTTAAAAGGCATTTTCAAAGTCATGTTTGTTTTTCTGAATGGTTGTCCAAATCCCCAATTTGACTACAGTATATGAAGTGTTGCATACTGACTAATAAGTTACATAAACTGGAGCTTGCAGGACCAGGATGTAAACTCAATAATAATGCCTTCAGCATACTTCATTAGTACATTTCATCTAATGAACTGTGGATTATATGAATATGTGCCAATTAGAGATTTCTCATGGTTTTTACTTGGTGAAAGTGGAACACATTCATGTTGAATGACTGTAAATATTTATATAACTTGTACAGAAGATGCAGCATGCTTGATTTAATCTTAGCGAGGAGATAATGCTTAACTATGATAATCGTGTTATGTTTTGGAAGACAAAGTGACATATTTTTGTATAAAGATATTTACACATTTTGTAGTGACATTAGATATTTCATTTTGTGTGTTTTAAAGTTATTTAAATAAATCTTTCAAGAAAATGTGCTACCTGAAATACTTCTGTACATATATTTCTTCTTGAACCATAGTGAAAAGACATTATCTAAACAAATAGATTAATGAGAAATCTACGAAATACAAAGTTTATTAGTTTAAATATTCTTTTCATCATACTGTAGCCTATTCATTGTGAATCTTGTGATATTTTGGAGTTATGCAACACACTGGCCAAGGCAGTATTTATACATGTATTAGCCTCAAGGCAGATATTGAGACACTGTCCTAAATACAGGGCTAATGTTCATAAAGGTCTCTGTTTTTATTGGTCATGCATTTTCTGTTCTTGCTGATGTAATGGTCTAATTGGTTTATAGACAATGAAATACTGCAAATACAACTAAGCTATGCCTGTTTCCTATTACTGTACACACAATAGAAAGAAAACATATATACAGTATATCCCATTTCAATTATATATTGTTTCTTCTACACCCTACTGTAGATTCTGACCATTAGCATTAAAGGAACATTTAATTAATTAGGTCCAAGTAACAGGTGAAAATGTACTTTTATAACTCTCTGATATAGCTACTCAGAAGACCAAAAGTGTCCAATTTTGTTTCTTCTCCTCTGTAATTTCGCTGCCTTTCTGGTAACAAAGGCGATGAATATTTCAGGCAGCTCTCGCATTGCCTATTGTTTAATCAGACAGTTGCATAGAAAAAACCTACCGTACATGAGTATCCTAAAAAGAGAACACATATCAAATAAACAAAACCTTCATCCCAGAAATTGCAAAAAATACCAAGACAAAATGTTGTAACTGTTTAAATTGCACACACACACACATACACACACACACACACACACAGTAATTCACGTCACATTTGTCTGTCCAAATCACACTACTGTCTCTGACGTTCACTGAATGAAAAAGAACGTATGGTAAATGGGGTGAGATAAAGTAACCGCCAAAGAAAACCGCAAAAACAAACTGTAAATATAAAGAGAAGAGAAGCTTCTGAGGTTCATACACAGGACATGGTTGGAGCTGGAGAGCTCCACTAGGTCAGCAGATTGTGTGTGTGTGTGTGTGTGTGTGTGGATGCCCTGCAGCAGTCTGGGGTCCCACATACCAGACAGTTATGACCAAACTCAAATCAACACCAGCTGCCACGCCTAAACTCTTTAATGGTTCTATTGAGCACTGGCAAGCACACCCCAAACCACATGCAGACCCAGGCCAAGAGGTAGCATGGTGATCTAACTCCTCAAGCCCGTGCTGGCTGCTGTTCACGGCGGCATTCACTTACACTAGCATGATGTTACATCAACACACCTCCTCAAATCACACGTCTGTTCAATGAGCCACACCCTTTTTCTGCATGAAAGGCCTATCGTGTGCTGTATGGTGCTTTGCGTCCAAACGAAGCTACCTTTCCATCCAGGGTGCTGCTCTCAGCCAACTCTCATCTGCTGGGTGTGATTGAAAGCAATGCTACACAATTAATCTCAGCCTTGACCTTCACATTGGGCTGCTTATGAAGAACCAGTGAAGAGGGTGACGTGTGTGTGTGTGTGTGTGTGTGTATGGACGGGGGGGGCGAGGGAATGTGGGGAGGGGTACAATCGAGTAAGAGACAGACAGGCCATCACAGTGGGGGTTAACCAAAAGATTAGAGACATCAGGGAAACAGACTGCATCGGTTGATGTGATCAGTTTAATGAGTAGAGAGTTCTTTTCCGGACCCCAGTAGTGAGCTGAGACATGCATAGGGATGCTCGCGCAAACGCATACACACACACGCACACACGCGCACACGCGCACACACACACACACACACACACACACACACACACACACTCACATGCATATTAGAACTGAAGCACATGCTCTCATTGATTAAAACGTAATCAACTGTTCGACTGTTTTAATTGTTCATCATGATGTTTTGGTTGGCCACCGTTAAAGCAATTGCTTACTAGCTTGAAATAATTATACTGCTGCCATCCTTTAGATGTAATTACAATCCCGCTACTTACTGTACCATTCAGATTCAATGTCTCTAATGTCCACTGACCCGAATAAATCATTGTGTTTGCTATTTATTATCCTGCTGTCTGTGTAAATGGAAGTGTTCAAAGCAATCATTTAAGTTATCTGAATGCATCTTTTAAAGGCTTCCATGATCAAGTCAAAATGTCATCCAAAGTTACAGGAATGAAAAAATAAATATAAATAAATAAATCAAATTGAGACATCAAGCCTGCCAAGGTGTTTCATGGCTCTATATTACAGGGTATTAACAGGCCTCCAGATGTTTGTGTTTGCCAGGCGTTGACAGCAACCTCCAAAGACTGGCTGCAGACTACTGTACATTGCGTTGCATGAGAGCTGTCAGAGGTGCGCTATATTGATGGTGGCCTCGGGGGGTGTAGGGCCGATGAGGTATAGAGATAGAAACAGTTGTTTCCACGGTGTAATGACTACCTGTGTGTCCTGCACTTGATTTACTGACGTACGCAATCCATCCTCGCCGGAGGTTGTGTGTTGGGACAGGTATGATGAAGAGACTATCCTGAGCCCACAAACAGAGAGAGGCTGGCATGGTCTACCTGGTTATCACACATGTACAAACCCCGTGCAATGCCATCAGAAGATGTATTCATTTGTGAAGCTCTCTGAGTCGCTCTGTCAAAACTGCAGGATGTGTTGCAGAGTGACTCGTGATTACAGCACGGGCATGCAGCAGGACATTCTTTCATAGGCTTTCCGATATTGAATATCTTATGATTATTAAGATACCGTACACTTGCATTCCCCTCACATGTGCCCATTGCACATAAAATAAAAACACAATAAATACAAACAAATTGTTGTTATAACACAATGGAGGTATGTACTTTCAGAAAGATTCATTAGTATAGAGAATAAAGGAGAGGAAAGACCAGCGTGGTGGTTCAATTGACCAACATGAGGACATGTTCATGACATTTTCTCTGCATTTGTTAAAGCTGTGTGTGTGTGTGTGCGTGTGTGTGAGTGTAAGAGTGTGTGCATGTGCATGCGTGTGTGACTTTGTGTGTGTGTGTGTGTGTGTGTGTGTGTGTTTGTGCGTGTGTGTGTGTGTGTGGGAGGAGGCGGCGTATGTGATTGACTTGTAATGCGGGTTCTCCCCCTTGGTTTTGAGGTCAACACTGCTGATTGGGTATTGGGTGTCACCGTGCATTGTGCTTCCAGGCATATCTGATTTCACATAGGTTGTGATCATGGCCATGTTCTTCTCATTAGAGGTCAGAGGTCACAGAGAAAGGCTTCAGAGCAGGGTCATGTCTCTGGCATCAGAAGAGTTTCTGATTGCCTGAGGTAGGCAGCTACACATCATGGTTTGAACCCAAGTATTAAGGAAAACTGCCTTGATTAAAATTATACCAAACATGATGTGCATCTACAAGCTTGCAAAAGCTATAGTATAAGAAATACATCTTTAAAACATCTTAGTAAAACACGTGGTTGGAACTGCTTTTCTTTGATGTGTGACATGAGTGGGATGTGACAAATACTGAAGGCATCAAGTTAGCAGTGCTAAACAGCATAGGGACAAAAAAAATCCCTATGCTGTCCAACTATTTGATCAGGCAGCGCTTTACGATGCATATAAATAGTATTCGCATGACGTTAGCATGGTCCGTCGCAGCCATTTTGTAGACTTTAAAAGTCAGTATTGTGCATTTCACCATAGCTCTGCCATTATTGTTGGCTAGTTAATGTTAGGTTAGACAACAGCCAAATATGTTAGGATATGTTATTAACGGTTGTCGAAGCACAATAATGCTTGGAAACATTTCTGCACGAGCCAGCCTGTTCTAAAACACAGAGGGAAAGAAACAGAGGAGCTGAGTAATCGTACAAAAGATCTTTGGCTACAGTTGTCCAGATAAACAGAAAGTATTTAAATCCTACCCCTCATAGTAAAGTGTGTTAGGATATTTTTGCCACCGGCAGGCTACAGTAGAGTAGGTTAGTAGGATTTACAGCTCAATTAATGATTGCACAATGTTATGCATGATCCAATGTAACCTTAGACACAATCTAATATGGCCAAGTACAGATTGTTAAATAAACAAAACACAATAATTCAATTACGAAGTTATCTAATCTTGTAAAGGTCTAGAATTGCCATATTTTAAAAGTAACCTACCATTATTATTCGTAAAATTAGACTATGCAACCGTTAGACTTAGTTATGTTAGTTATGTTCACCCATTGAATAACCTACCACTTTATTTAGGTCTGTAGACATGGATGTTGGAAGTAGGGGTGTGGGGGATGCGGCAGCCTAATCATGTTTTCATAGGCTAATGGTCCTTAAATTTGACTTTTGTATAACCTCTTACTCGCATTTCCCATCGGCGGTTACGCCCCTCACCCCCATCTCTCGATGGAGTCTAATTTAGTATTTTACATGTCTCACACATGATGGCATACATCATTGAAACACAAAGAGTCTGAACTAACCAAATAATATATCTACCATTGTCCAATTTAAACCACATTTTAATGGATTAGCCGACATAACAGGTATATCACCATTTGCGTGTGCAAATATCGCATACACGCACACGCACGGATATTTTAAACAGAATCCTAGTACAAAACTTCTCAATGCAACACAACCTTAAAAAGCTGAGACTGTGCTGTCTGGCAATATGACCTGTTTCTCTCTAGCACAATCCCTCGCCAAGCTAGTTCACAAAATACATCGGTATTTATTTTATCTATTTAAAATTTCAAATAGAGAACTTCACCTTACCTTTGATGATTTTCTTTATATATATTGTGTTACATTGGATACATCCATGACAACTAGTATTTTGATCCAACGTGTGATTTTGATGTAACGTGTTTGTCACAAATGAGCCTGTATGTTGGCTATAGAACTTTTTAACTTCATAGCTTATTAATAAAAAATTACCACTGAGTTGGATAGCGCTGTCCAGGCTGGAACACCACGGAAAATAGCGCGCTACCTGCGATACTCAAATGGAGACTATAGGGAATAGCCTACTGTTGTGTACCATAGGCTAAATGAGGGAAATACAAGACCGACACAAGAATTCTTAGCCAACTTATCAGATACATTCTGCTCCTTCGGTAGGCCTAACCTACAGAAACACTCTTATAAACCTTCTTATGTTAAGTGTCTCTTACACTCCCAGTCCTGGTTTTCATTGGCAGCCATGTTTGACTTTTCCAGTTTTCACAGCAAGACGATTTTGAAGATCATGCGCCTGATTCTCAGGGATCCCTGGGAAGAAAAACCTTAAGGTCATTTGTTTCCCTTAAGAATACTCAAGATAGATGTCAGGTATGGGAGAATGAGCAACGATAGCAGACAGAAAGTGAGAGATGGAGAATGAATGCATAATTGGCATTGGCAATCTCCCAGTGTGTTAGTGTTTTGGTTGTCTGCCTGTGAACCTGCCTGGCTGCCCTAGGTCTGTGTTGTGGAAACCAAACTCACAGGGGAATAATACCTTTGGCTACATCAAGGTTAATGGACTCAGCAAATATGGAAGTCTCCCAGAACGCTCTAACCTGGGGAGAACTGATCATTTTCCATCACAGGGTCTGAAGAATTTACTAACAGGTCTTAACGATTCAATGACCATTAAAGTCATCATGCAACATAGTAGATATTCTAAGTCTAAATAAGTACTGTATGCTTTTCCATGCACTATCCATACAAGCTAAAGCACAAAATAATTTCAGTGTATTATGTACTTATAAAATGATATTTTAGCTTTGGCTTGTGGATGATTTAGTCTCAGGTCTTAACATATTTGAAGATTTTATTCAGCTTTATCATTCATCATAGTATAATTTCTTAAAACAGTTACAGTGTTATCTACAGTGTTGGAATGTGCTATCCCCTTAACAACATATTGCTCTTTGCTCTAGGATATTTCTGTAGTAGACAGTTTGACTGAGCAAATATTATTTTAATTAAGGGCCTAATAAATACATCTTCATAATTGATACAGCTATGAGGAGCCTGTGTGTGTGTACGTGTGTGTCTACAGTCCCTATGCTTTTGCTTGCGTGTCTCATATTCTTGCTGGCATCCACAGATCCCGGGGGCGAGTGCAATGTAATGTAATGGATACAGCTTTCAGTACAGTCTGATGCCACACCTCGTTGACCTTTAGCCTATTAATCTGTTTTTCCAATTGGTCGCATAGCCTTCATTTATCCATACTCCATTACACACATGGAATATACTCGTTTTAAATGGAACGTGATACATGGCATTAAATGATATGGCATGAAGGATGCCAAGCCAGCGGATGTGGCAGACTGCCTGGCATGCTGGCCAACACGGGCACTGATATGACTACCCAACAGATGGACGCATCAAATCACATCACAGCTAACTTCATTATTTGTGTTGATCCATTCAGAGTTCATCCCTGCTGCTGCCATCACAGTTTCATTGTGTGCTTTGCGGCTGGCACACCGACCCTGTTTAGCTGCTAGGTAGCGGCTCTAAAGTGGCCCTTTTCCACTGGAAAGAGATTATGCCCTCGTAGCCTCCATCTGTTCCCTCCATTCTTGCTGGTCTCCACACCAGCTAGCCTGCCTCGCCTGGGATGGGCTGCGGTGCCGGGATGCTTCAGGGTCCTCTGAATCAGCGAGGCGGCACAAGGGCAGAGGTTAAGCCATCAGCCATCTATGACCTCTGTGCTCCGCTGTTAACTGGCTCTAAATAGAATGAAAACAGAAATAGGTAATTTCCCCCCACCCCCCCCTAAATTAGATTACTTTAATTTAGAATATACTGTCCTTTGTTTTATTTGTGTGTTGTTTATTTTATTTAATGTTTATACAAACGACATTTGGACAGTTGAGGCCCCTCTTGTATCCACAGCTAACCGTTTAGCGTGACTCGGAGATAAGAGGACAGGACAAGCTAAGGAGATACAAATGTGCCTGAGGTTTCCGTCATATTGATCCTGGAGACTAAGTGGAACACTTGGCAGGCCGGCAGGGTATCAGATGTTGGGTGAAGTGCAGCGAAGCAGCGGGTGACGTTTGAGATAAGAGGGGGGCTCTTGAACGGGATAAGTATCTTCCTCCACCCCTGATAGCATGCAAAGGCATGTGTTTGGCAACTGTCACCCAACTCCAACTCCAGTCAGACCACGTCACAACATACCAGAAGCACCGTCAGCACCAGAACACCTCAAACACTCCCTCTTCTTGATCTCATGGTGACTGATATCCCTTCCTCTCTGAAAAAAAGGCTGTGGGTGAATCGTTAACAATGTATTGGATGTTATATGCGCCTTGGTGTGGCTAATTTTATTATAGCGCCTGGTAAGAATACTAAGTAAGGTATTCCAGGGCTATGGTGTTAGTTGTTGGCTGTGTAACTCAGGACATCTAGGCCTATTTGGCACATTAGCAAACAAGGTGGCACAACCGCTCATACGTGATTTCAAGGTTTGTGTGTATGGAATAGTGTGTGCTTGTGTGTGCACGCACAGTATGTCCTAAGTCTCCTCTGGAGGTGTGAAGTGTCAGATCGAAGTCTTAGATGAAATACGTGTCACCATGACAGCTGCGGCAATGTGGCATTCCACTTGATACTGGAGCCAGACTTCAGACTATTCTTATGTCTCTTGCTGACAAATAAACATGTATTGGTGGTTTGCTGGGGTCCACTTTGACTCCTAGACAATTAAACCAGAGCTCTCTTGTGCGCTGATCTGAACGACCTTCAAACAAAAGTGTTAGCTTGCGGAATTGGGCCACGTATGACATTTAAGAAAACAACATTTTATTTTTCTAACATTTTTGCTAATGCATATTAAGCGCAGCAGAAATAATGATATAGTCACAGTATTTTGTGTGATGTATTATTAATTTACCCTGCCATATATTGGAAATAGATCTTAGCTTATAAACTGAAAAATATTTTGATTTACTGCTAAATATTTCTCATCTGACATATTTTTTTAAATCTTTATCTGGAAAAAAAAAAAAAAGGAATGCCAGATGATCAATATTGACATTTAGAGTCTCAATCAGTCAATTCTTTGTCACAGTGAAAAATGGGAAATGGTCCTGTTGAGTTACATTCCATATTTAATGAAGGGCTTTTCAGCTGTCCCACTGACAAATGGCTATCGTAAGAGAAGAAGCTGTGTGCATTTGCTGTGCCTATTGAATACCTCATAATAACACATCAAACAATGTCATCCCAAATACCATGTTGCATCCCAAATACCCTTTACCACATTACCGCACATCAACCACTGTTGCTCCAAACAGTAACCTTTCATTTAAATAATTTGAGAAATTCAAATAACACATACGTCAGTGTTTAATCGAGGAGAAACTGTGGCTCTGCTCATGTCCGGTTTAATGTAGTGTTTTGACTTAATTGACTCATTACTGGCTAATTACTTTCCTTAATCGTGGCAAGACATATGGTGGCTTGTTAATGTTGTAACTCTCTTTCAAACAATGCAGTTAAATTTCTTTAATATTCCGTGAATATAAGTGATAATGCAGGGACAGCCTTTCTTTATTTTATTTCTCTCTCTCTCTCTCTCTCTCTCTCTCTCTCTCTGTCTCTCTCTCTCGCTCTCTCTCTCACACTCTCCCTCTCTCGTCATTAGATTCACCCAGGCTGATGGTCATGCCAATCTTTACCCATATGGTTGGCTCTTTGATGTTCTGCCCAGTCCTGTGTGAAAGTTAGTTGTCATGGTGCTTTGAGTTGCACCACCTATCAGCCCTCCAACACACATACATGTACAGTACACATAGCCATATGCTGTTTACAATACTATGTCAAGCTGGGGCAAAAATGTGTGGTTCCCTAGAAGCTATAATGCAATCCAAGACACTTTTTAAATGTGTGTGGCTAATACAGTAGGCTAAACAGAATACAATATACCTAGCAAGAAAAACGCTGGCGGGATGGAAGATAAGGTGCCAGTTTGGCCAAGCATGAAGGGCATAGCCACGTATCATCCGCCTAGAAATAGTTCAGTAGCCTTCTGCAAGAGACAGATGACTCATTCAGTGCTGTTTTATGGCCTCCTGAGCAATCTGTACTAATGAAATATGCGCAATAGAATATAATTCACATCGGACAATAAGGTCACAAGAACTTTATTGTGGTTCAGTTTCCTGTACATGATGTGTGTGTGTGTGTGTGTGTGTGTGTGTGTGTGTGTCAGATACAGAGAGAGAATACATCAAAGTCATGGTAATGATAAATGTATTAACCAGTCTCCATTTAAAATGTAATAAAATCCAAGGCTTCCCTATTATACTTTATGGAGAGGACTCACCTCATATCAGAACGTGTCTCCATACCCAGAGGCGACGTGTTTTCCTTCCAACCGACCGCTATGCACTTTATGCTTTTAGTGATTATTTACAGTGATGTGGATAATTTAAGTATTCTACTCAGAGAGACATACCCTGCGTTCAGGATGCTGGCATGTTCTGCACGTTCAAAACAGCAGTGGACTGAACGGCAGGTTACAAAACAGCGAGGAGTTGGGCTTTAGTGAACATCATACATGTGGCTAACAACAACCAAGTGAAAGTTTGTGTTTTATTGTTGTAGATTTATATGTTTCAGATGCACAAGATGATGGACCACCTCTGTCTGTGCATAGCAGGGCTGGACTGGCAATTTGGGCTGGCCAGTATCATTTTTAATACAAAATAAAATCTAAGATTTTTGGCCAATTTATGGCCCATACGCTTGGGACTGCAGCCCGTCGGCTCATTTTGTTATACTGATGCTGGCTCACTCAGGCCTCTAGGTCTGGGCATTCAAATGGCTAAACAACACAATATATAGGCGGATACCGCCAAATGTAATGCAAATAGCTTCAATATAGCTTCAAATTAGGGTATGGATAATCCTAATATGTGATGTATCTCTCCAACTACTGTTAGGTGCTGCTGTCTATTGAGCATGCCGTTTTCATGTGATAGGTGCAACTCTAGGTTAAACCCCCCAAACAAACAGGCATATGTCTACCATTTATGTAATTACCTATTGGCAAAATGTACATTTTCTGTAAGATATTATTTATTTATTCAGTGACACATAGCTTTTTTTTTCATTGTAATAAATGTCAAATGAATGAACCCAAAAATGAAAACCTAATAAATGTTGCTGTTTTAAGTTGCTAATTTATACTTTTTAACACTTCAATACTTAAATTGGTTATATGGACGTATATTTAAGAGGATCGCAAGGATGGTGTACTGGTAGATGCTTTCCACTGATTAAGGTGGGCCGGCGTTCGGCCAAAAATGCCAGTGCCACTTTTCTATCTCAGTCCTGGTGCATACCTGCTAAACATCTTCCAACTGAAATATATGTCCACAATTGTTGTGTGAAGATATTAACATTATGTATTGCATGCATTTCCTATCAGAATGATATAGCATATCGTTAAGATTAAATAATATTTCGTTGAAAGCTAAATTTGGTAGGGTACTATTTGATGAATACTCTAATTTGTCATCATTAAAACTTAAAACTTAAAACAAGTTCCAAATAATGTTCAAAACGTCCAGTCCACTGAACACACCAATAGTCAGTTCATTGCCTTGCAATATGCACTCCACTAGAAGACAAAGTGGTTAATGGACATAAACATTTCCTTCCCTTTGCGGCAAGAGACCTTAAATCTATCCTAAACTGTACAGGAAAGGAGAGTGCCATAATTCTGGGGTTTAGGCAGTGTCATCTTAAATGGAAAATGTTCTAAACTGGCTCATATAAACACAGTATGCACAGTATGCATCATAAAGATAAACTCTTTAATGGTGGTGTGATCCATTAGTGGTCATTTAGCTGAATCATATTTTACACCCTGCTTAAATGTCCTCATATGCCTACTCTTTTTACTGGTCTTATTTATGCTAAGTGCAGTCTCTCGGTGTGCGCGTGTGTATGTGTGTGTGTGAGAGAGAGAGAGAGAGAGAAAGAGAGAGAGAGAGAGATATAGAGAGAGAGATGGGCGCGGGGGGGGGGGGTACATATTACTTCCCGGTGAGTGTTGTCGGAGCAGCACTTATTATGCAGATGAGTGTAAAACATAGCTTCCTAGTGCGCCATCAATCCTATAGCGCGACAGCAGGGCCATAATGCTAGGCTGCGTTAGTCATGTATCTCACCAATGTGGCACTCCGTACAACGGTGGTCTACTGTACCATTAACCACCTTGTTCTCTCTCTATCACTCTCTCTCTCGCTCTCTCTCTCTCTCTCTCAATCTTTTTATCCAGACTGATTCCAACCTCCTTCCCTTTGTCTCAGCCCTCTTTCTGTTTTCCTAACACAAATTATATTTATATTTAGTTGAAAACAACGTTATTAGAAATGAAAATACAAATACGCGGACTCAATTACGCTTGGTTCTCCCTATTATGCGTGGCATATTATATATTATGCTATTACATGGTGGTGGCGTATGTAGCGTTAAATGGATGCCCATACCTGTTTGTGATGATGAGCTCGGACCACAGTGAGACCCATTATCTCTATTACCCAATTATGGCCAATGAGGGGTGATTATGAGACATCATCCGTAATACTACTGCAGCACTACCTCTTTGGATGATGTTTCTGTGGCTTGAATGTAGCTATTCATGTGCACATCTTTATGAAATTCATCCCCCCCCCATCCCTTCATCCCCACAGTTTCATATATTGTGTAAATATTGCTGTGCTGCTACAGTCAGATGTCTATTTTAGCAGGCTATTCTGGGAGGTGTTTCCATTGAGGGTTTCTGGGAGAAGCCTTCGTATTGGATGGCAGAGGAAATAGAGTTGTTAGCACGGGGTCACGACCTCTCACCTGACATGTGAGCAGGCCGTGTGTGAGGGTGTATTTATTTGTGACATGCGAATAGCTCAGGGCTCGCTGTGTGTTGTCCACTGATGTGTGCCGTCCCTATCTCTCCCTGTATATGAAGACACTAATCTCTGTCTGGCCAGATACAAAGGCTGGCTGACATGACGGTGGCAGTAACTGCAGGGTAATAAGCAGTGGAGCTCTGTCCTGTAATCAGCAGAATTGGCTCCAGGAGCCTGATAAATCTACAGTCAAGAATGTGTCCGAGCACGGTGACAGTCCTGCTTCCCGTCGATTATCTACTACTCCTCCCATTGCTCCTCCTCCTCCCCCTTCTCTCCTCCTCCCTGCTCCCCCTGACAAGACCCCTAGAGGCGATGGACGTCTCAAGCACACAGAAACACGAGTTTATCCAGTCTGAAAATACGATCTTAACAACACTAGGGTTTTGCATTGTAGTGCATGTTTGTGGTGTGTGCAGGTGAATTAATACAGTATGTGCCGCTGATGAAGCTGCATACGTGTGCGTGTGCGTGCGTGTGTGTGTGTGTGTGTGTGTGTGTGTGTCAGTTTGTGGTTTTGAAATCCTATTGACAGAGGAAGTTCATCTGTCAGTA
>JAODLL010024874.1:0-24691 GCA_026546735.1 Forbesichthys agassizii
AGAACACTGCCAAGTTTGAAACTCTGAAAGTGTGTGTTCGTAACACCGTAAAACGAGACCTACGGTGCTACAGAAATAAAACTCAAATACAAAGAAGTGTTTTCAAAGATTGGAAACATTTTTTCAGAGATTGAAATTATTTTTTCGTGCATTCAAATTCGATTTCGAGGTTCAACACTCTTAAATTACGACCTTTCAAACCTTATTTTTTCGGTTTCGAATTGTGGCAGGATTCTCATCCCATAATTGGCCACACACTATGCTTACCGATCTGAAACACAATGTGATTTCCAAGCTCTCCAGACTTATTTTGGTGGCAAAGACAAACTGAAGCTTGTGAGATCAGGATGGTCTCGCAAGGCTAGTAACTGGCAGGGATGGGCAAAAACATAAAAAAATGTATTTTAAAATAAAATACCAAATGCCATAATAAGTATTAAAATAAACTTTTGTATTTTAAAAATACAAAAAAATACCTTTACAATGGAGCTTGAAATCAATTCACAAACCTATTTGACATATTTGATCTCACCAACAGTTTAATGTTTATTTAACAGTTTGTTAATGACTTATAATTGCATCCTAATGAGTTACTTGGTGTATGATAAACACTGACATAACATGTCATTCATATGCAGACAGCTGATATCACTTTGCTTTACACACAGCAATGAGTTTATGAATAATTCATAATCTGATTGTTAGTAATGAATATAAAAATGTGTAATATGCAGGATAATATGTAATTAAACAGGAACTGTAAAGCATTGTTGAAATATAAGAATATATGGATAGCTGGCAACCTACATGTTTATCACATTGAGCTGCTTCTTTTGATTCTCACTGGATCCATTTTCTAAATCTCAGTGTTCTGATCCCAGTGTCCAATCAGAGGCTGCACCAAGTAAACAGTATTTTATTTTGACACTACAAGTATAAAAAACAAAAGTATTTTGATAGAAAATATCAATCCTATCCTATATGAAAAAATACTACTTGTATTTGAAATACGTATTGTACATGCATCATATACTGCCCGTCCTATGGTAACTGGAAATACATGGTTCTAAGCAATAACATTGACCAGAATAGAGGAAAATATATCCTCTTCTCGGTGAGGTTTAAGATTTACCATTTCAATATGATTCGGTGTGCATGGATTACTCCACCTCAGGACCCGATTGGTCACATATCACACATAATTCCTCACACAGCGGGCATCTGCCAGACTGGCCCTAGCCGGCTCATCCCACCTCCACATCCAGTAAGTGTGGTGGTATAAGTCTCTTGACGGACTGACCGCCTGGTTACAAACGATGCTTCCCTAGGCTGCTCTATGCAGCCCAGCTGAAATACAGTGGCTACCCCCCCCCCCCCCCTTCCCTCCCACCCCGTCACACAAACACACACATACACATAATAGAGGGCAGAGACGACTGGAGATGGATTCCTTCTCTCTCCGCCCTCTCATGCATGCCAGACTCAAACTGAAGACACCAACCGGTCTGTTTCTCCAATTAGCCGCTATTCATACAGCTTTAATGCTGCCCATATCGCTGCAACGGACATAGCTAACGCTTACCGTTTAAGGCTGTCTCGGCCCTGCATAACGCACAAAACAAATGGGAGCAGCAAAGCTGTGTTCTGCAAGGATTTGCAACTATGCAAATATAGCATTGGAGGGAGGTGTACGTGCGCGTGTGTGCGCATGCGTGCGTGTGTGCATGCACGTGTTTGTGCGGGCGTGCGTGTGCGTATCTGTGCACGAGCGTCCCCAAACAATGAGGGAAATGCCAGAGAAGTGGGTCCCTGATGATTTAGAGCTGCCTCTCTCCCCAGGCGTCCGTGTCTCCAGGGACACATCATCTTCCTGATAGTTTGCACGCTCGGCTTTTATACCCTGCGACAGATGACGGAGAGAGGAACCCCGCTAGCGCTCCTGCGTCTGGTTCACGAGGGCAGACAGCTGCAACTGGCTTTATTTGTCTCACAGACGGCTCTATCGTCATGTAGGCCTTGCATTCCCCACTGCTCAGCTCCATGAGTAAAGGCACATTGGACTGATCAGATCACTCATCCCACCTCCCCACACACACCCCTTCCCCCACAAACACTCAGGGATTCGTGAGGCTGCCTCCCATTATCAGCGAATCAGGTTCTTTTCTTTCACTTGCCAGCTCTCGTAGGACAGCGTGCTAATCACGGTAGATCCAGTTTGCGTTTGGACGCCTGTTCTATTGAAAGGCAGCTCTCTGTAATGAACAGGCTGCAGCGCATCTTCCTCATCCCGCCACGCACGCACACACATGCGCGCGCACGCACACGTGCATTTTATTTTCTCCAGCAAAAAAACCCAAAAAACAACAACCTACCTTCACTAATTAGTCAGCATGGTCTATGGAGGAGGTGGGGTGAGAGCAGAAAAAAAAAGTGCAGGTAATTAGCACCCCTTCCTTCACAGCACACGCAACATCACTGCTTTCCTAAATAGTTGTTTTCTCACCGCTGCCCCGGTGGATTGCACCCCTCCCCCCCACACACACACAGTGCTCCTATGGAGAGTGACCTATATGGAGAACAAATGTCAAAAGCGCGAGAGCGGGAACAGATGAGCAAACCGCAAGGGAGAGTGAGGCGTGAGGAGACAAAAGCCTGGCCCCAGAAAGCCTGCACTCACATCCACTCATGCAGGAAATGGAAGAAGAAGAAGAAGAAAACCCTTCTCTTCCACCTACAGTGTTCACCCTTTCTGACACAAGTGAAATTATGGACCGGTGGGGTTGGAGAGAAGAGGGTGGAGGAGGAGGATTAACGAGATCAAAGCCTAATTAGAACCAAAGAGAATAGCTAAAGCCGCATGTGTCATCAGTGACACGATATCGCATTGCGTAACTTCCTTCTCTACCACGACGATGACGTTGTTCTGTACAGGCCCTAGCAGTGCCACGTCAGGCGACACAGTGGTAGCAGAGGACAGTGCTTGTTGAAGAGCACATGAAAGGAATGCCAGCAGACATGACTACCCGCAAACGGAGACAACTCATTAGCTTGCCTGCGGCGCAGTGTTGGACTCATTATAGCGGTTGCACCGCTTCATAACATGCCAACATTTCAGATGGTTTTAAAACAGGGAGCTGGCTGCATTGAATCCATCAGATACCGTACAGGCTTCATCAAAAGGAGCTAATAAGAGAAGGTACACAGTGCCGTGTGCGAGGCTTGAGAACTAAGTCTCGCCTTGTTTGCTTCAGCGAAAAGGTGGCAGCAAATAATTTAGCCGCGCCTCAGTGGGTTTATGGCGCGATCGTCACCATCTGTAGTCGGGACTTTGGTTTACCACACTTAATGTCTACAGTAAGGTAGGGATAAGGCGGCTCGCTATTAACATAACAATTGACAGTCGATCCGCGGAAGCTTTCACTATTCATTTTAATGTGTCAATCAAACGGCTCATGAGGCTCTTCTCAGGAGATATGCTGAGGCAACCGTTTATAAAGATTGGCAGCCAGGTGTGAATGATGTGTGACAGGAATGGTAGACCTTTTAGAAATTCCACCACAAAGGGCCTAAAAATAAACACTGCTGTCACAAAGAAAAGACTAAGTGAGACATAACCTAAGTAAGAATATTTAAACCTTCTATCATAACACATTATCACCTTTGTAAACTATGTTATTTACAACATATACAACTTTAGTACAATTGTATGTAAAAAAAAGCAAGTTCAGCTATGTAATCACTGAAAGAAGTGTATAAAACCTCATTAACATTTCCTTCCTTTGTATTGTTCAAGACTAAACCAATGGTTCATGAAACAGAAACATTCCTCGATTATATTGCTTTGATGACGAACAAACATTATGCTCTTTTGTACATTAGTATACATTCTTTAAACTACACCAATATCAATTTTGTCTCCTGACTCAGATTCACTATTATGCAAGGCTAAATTGAAAGCTCGAAACATATATGATAACCAACGTAATACACTTACAGGGCAAATAATTTTGCAAATAAATAAATTATAATTTTCAGAATCTGAAGATGTTCTTTGTGTTGTGATTGAAATTATTTTGAGCCACAAACCTTAAAACAAATGGGTCATAGCTAGTGTACACCTAATTTAAAAATGCCATGGCACCAAATATATAGAACCATTAGCACAAATCATGCATTAATAAATACACATAATCTCAAATATTGTTCACAAATCCACCTAAATCTGTTAGTGAGCACTTCTCGTTTTCTGAGATAATCTATCCACCTCACAGGTGTGGCACATCAAGATGCAGATCAGACATTGCACAGGTGAGCTTTAGGATGGCCACAATAAAAGGCTACTCGAAAATGTGCATTTTCACTGTGTCCGTATAGAGTTCGCGTATCTATATAGTTGCATATATAGTTGATCAGGTTGTTGATTGTGGCCTGAGGAATGTTGGTCAACTCCTCTTTAATAGGTATGCGAAGTTGATTGATATTGGCAGGACCTAGAACACGCTGTTGCATATGCTGTTCCAGAGCATCCCAAACATGCTCAACGTGTGACATGTCCGGTGAGTATGCTGGCCATGCAAGAACTGGGATGTTTTCAGCTTACAGGAATTGTGTACAGATCCTTGCAACATGGGGCCGTGCATTATCATGCTGTAACATGAGGTGATCTCGTCACAGTATCTTTGTGCATTCAAAATGCCATTAATAAAATGCACCTGTGTTCATTGTCAATAACACACGCCTGCCAATACCATAACCCCGCCGCCACAGCAAACCGCTCACCCACACGTCTGCCATCTGCCCTGTACAGTGAAAACCGGGATTCATCCATGAATAGAACACCTCTCCAAAGTGCCAGACACAATCAAATGTGAGCATTTGCCCACTCAAGTCGGTTACGACAACGAACTGTAGGCAGGTCGAGGCCCCGATGAGGATGATGAGCATGCAGATGAGCTTCCCTGAGACAGTTCTTGACAGTTTGTGCAGAAAATCTTTGATAATGTTGTTACGTCCTTGCTCAAAGGCCATAAACTAAACATAACTCAAATCTCCAAATTAACATACATTAACAGAAACATACAATGAATGAGGTGTGAATGTCTGTAGCTGTATATACTGAATGTGGTGCGTGTTGTATGCAAAATAAACAAAACCAAACCAAAAAACAAATGTCATGTGTGGTGCCAAGAGGGTCAGAGAGTGAAAAGTGTGCTGGAAGCACTCTTATAATAACCAATTGTTGCAGCAGCTGTTCAGGTGTCTGGTCTCAGAAAATCTTGGAGGTGAAGATGCTGGATGTGAATGTCCTGGGCTGGTGTGGTTACACATGGTCTGTGGTTGTGAGGCCAATTGGATGTATTGCCAAATACTCTGAAACGCCTTATGAGACGGCTTATGGTAGAGAAGTGAATATTCAATTTACGGGCAACAGCTCTGGTGGACATTGCTGCAGTCAGCATGCCAATTGCACGCTCCCTCAAAACTTGCTACATCTGTGGCATTGTGCTGTGTGATGGAACTGCACATTTTCAAGTGGCTTTTTATTGTGGCCATCCTAAGGCACACCTGTGCAATACTCATGCTGTCTGATCTGCATCTTGATGTGAGGTGGATGGATTACCCCAGCAAAGGAGTGCTCACTAACACAGATTTAGACAGATTTGTGAACAATATTTGAGAGGAACAGGCCTTTTGTGTACATAGAGAAAGTATTAGATCTTTGAGTTCAGCTCATGATGAAGGGGGGCAAAAACAAACGCGTTGCATTTATAATTTTGTGCAGTGTATATTAGACTTATATTTAACGAACATTTTCAAGTATTCAATTAATTCCTCTCTTGTGGGGATAGTGACCGACTCTTGAACCTTTGACCTTTGCCATCTGCATTTAGCTTGACCAGTAAGGTCAATGGCCAAAGTCACCTCTATCGACCTGCTGCCGTGTATTGAGCAGTGTAGAGGGATCAAGACGCCAGTAAAGGCAATTTGTCACGTTCATAAATAAACTGACCCTAACTCCACTGTGACTACATGCATCACCGAGTCTGGCCACAGAGTCTGTCAATGAAAAAAAAACAGGTCCAACTGCCACCGACTAGCCACAGTCTCTCAAGGTGGCATAGGACAGTTGAGGTCAGGCCTGTGCATTTGCAGCTTTGTCGGGCACTATGTTACCAACAGCTATAACCTTGTTTCCTATAAGCCACAAGGCATCAAAGTCAGCCTGAGAACCGTGCTTCTGTTGGCTCTAATCTAAGCTTAGTCTCATAGAGCAATAACTCACAAGCATTGCAAAACAACAGAAATAAAGGCTATAGCTACAATAAATAACATATGTTTTGATTATGTTGTTGGTAGTGCATTTCATTTAATGGCTGGCACAAAATCTACAACTTTACCGACTTCTGAGTTGTGAGAGTTGTCAAGCACTAGCTCATTTGTACCACTCCAAACTATAATGAGATGCACACCACCAATGCTCTATACTCTAAATGACCTACATGCAGTAGACATGGCACCACAATAGCTGTTGCAAGAGTGTCCACCAATTTGTTAAAGGTCAGCCAGGCAGCTTTTTCTGTTTAGATGTGAGTAACTCCTAGCCTGGCATAACCAGACCATATTCACTTTGTGAATAAGGGTGGCCACGCTCCATTAGGAAGTATTCGCAGTCATTTCCACCTACTTGGCGTAGATCACTGGTTAATTTTGAATCTATTGGACAGTGCTGAACAAATCGGCATTGCTAAAATTTATTTGATCGCCTAATCAACGCGCTTCACTTCAACGTCATCTCACTAACCCATGCTGATTGGTCTGCCGTACAGCAGTGGCTGTGCATACATTATCTTGATCAAGGTTTCCAGACTGTAATCTCAGCGAAATAAATTGAGCTGAGCGCAAAGTCGGGTGGAGCCAGGCTAAGTTACTCCAGCTTTAATCAAAATGCCTCATCTACGGATGTTGTCATGCCAGAAAGCATTGTTTGACTAAAGCCAAAGATTGTTGGCAAGCTCTCTATTAGCAAATTAGTGGATCTATGCTCTTGTTTCTTTCTTTCATGCTCTCCAAGGATAACGCTGTTCACCACCATTACCTGCAAATAAATGTTGCCCAATTTCAGATGTAAATGGTGCCACAATTGCCCTACATTTTTTTCTCCTGAAAGAAAAGTTACATTAGATATGTTTAGATGGAAAGACAATTACACTAACAAATACTATTTTGTAAAATTCTGGACACAAATAACAGAAACCCCCCCTTCCCAATAATAATAATGAATGTCAGACACTGTATAGAAGACTCAAGCAAGCAGACAAACACAAAGGTGTATTTAATGTGTTTTAATAGAAAACAATTAATTACAAGGTATGGGCATAAACACTGGATAGGCAGAGGTGAAAAAGCTGCAGAGAGGTACCCACCCAGGCGCACAGGAAAGATTGCTAACACAGCAGTCCAAAAACCAGCAGGCAAAGTATACAGGCAAGACTAGGCAGATACATAGTCAAAAAGCAAGGCAGATCTCATCTAAGTCAGGGGGAAAGAAACAGGTTAAAATCAACAGCTGGAGATCCTGCCAATAATACACAAGACAATCTGGCAAAGGCTACAGAGGGAGAATGAGGTTTAAGCAGAGGGCTTGATTGCAATGTGATTGTCTGCATGTGGGGAGGGGCGTTGCTCTGGTGTTGGCGATCATCACCCAGGATGGGGAGCTCAGCTTGTGACAAATGAATAGCAAATCAAGTGTTTTGATCCTTACAATCAATTCAAGGCTACAGCGCCTTCATCCTTATTACAAGCTTCAATACAATTTGGATGTATGCATGCACAGGCATTACATTGTGTCAAAATAATTACTGTACATGTACACCCACTGGTAATCCTACAGCACACATAAAACTCCAAATGTCAGCACCCGTTCACCTTAGCTGTAGGAGGGGTGGAGATTAGCGTTGACCAGTGGAGGAGTAGAGAAGTCAGTGGTGATGTGGTAATGTCCACTCAGGACCGGTTACACAGGGCATTCAGCATTTGTGCATGAGTGTGAGGAACATACGCTCAAAACATGTATTGAAATGCTGTAGTTTCAACAACAAGGGTATCACGGATTGAGGAGTGTCTCTTTTAAAGTTGTGTAAATGCAGAGCTTGGCTAGTTTAGCATTTAGACAAGCAAAATGTTTTGCAGAATGCATTTCACTGTGATGTTTAGGCACCATGCAGATTCTATCTGGCCTTCATAGTAATGGTCGCTTCCCTACATCTACCTTGTCTTTGTCGAGGAAAAAAATGATCTCACAACATCAAAAGCGGGTGAAATTAAAATCAATGTTAAATTAAGTATTGAGATGGAGTATTACCAGCAGACTCGTGTTTGCTGGAGGCAAACAGTCATTAGGGATGTTCTTTCATGGTGTTTGTCTGGATGGAATACATTTTGGAGGGAAAAAAAATAATAATCATTCACCGCATGAAGAAGATTAGCCACACAAGGCCATTGTACATTCAACAGATGAATGTCACATTTATAATGTGTTTCCCCATCATTCAGTTCCAGAGTAGACCGAGTCAAAATATCACGGTGCCTCACCCATGTTAATACTTTGCCCAGATGGGCAGGACCAAACAAGAACAGGCAATCAACCCCTTGATCTCCACCCTCAGTATGTCGCTATGGACATGTGAATTTAAGGCGGCATCCACGTCCTTGCTCTTAAGTCTGCTGCTATGTCAGAATAGAAACAGGTGCGCTGTGTTTCGCCACATCAGTCTGCCGATTATCTTTGTGCGAGAGGCCCATCATCCGCAGTGACGATGACACGCAACAGGATTAGCGAGAGATGCAATTACGACCTCGACAGGGAATCTGTGTCTGACACATGCAGATACGACTGGGCTTTGCCTCTCTAGACGTACGCTGCATATTACTCTCAAACTGTGACGTACAAAGTCGCGCCTTGATTCCTGTCAGATGTCAACGTGGTTAATGTATTCGTCTGTGTCGTGGAGCTGGTATGGTTCCTCGATGTCTGGTCGCTGGGAATTACTTATTCACTGCTGCAAACCAATTACCAAATGCAAATTAATAATACAAGGGCATGGGTAAGATTATCTCCCAGATAGCACTTTGACAAAAAAATAAAAAATGATTAAGTGGTACAAAGACTCAAAGCTGCCAATAAGCTCAGGAAATAGTATTTAGCTCAAAGCACATATCACATTAAATATTCATTAAACAACATCAGTGACCAAATGAACCAACTTCCCATTCATATTCATCCTCACATATGTGGCAGTCACTGTTCGATATCAAATAAACAACCATTCAGCGCACATCATCAATAATGCAGAGGACAACAAACGGGAAGACTTTGACCCAGTGATATTGACTTGGCATATACTATCCCCATACACTGCAGAGCACTCTCTTCAATGGACTGAGACATTGTAAGAAACACCAGCGTAAGTTCAAGCAAACAAGCAGTTATGTGATCATTATGGGACACCAAACACTGGTTGATTCTTTGTGTGGGGACCGGTTGTTCTCACGATAGCGGTTTTAGCAGGCAGATGAGGGTTCACTGTTGACACTACAAGTGAAGAGCTGGCTAATGGTCAAGAAAGCTCCAATAGAACTGTGCTGATATTTCAAGAGATGCTCTGTGATTGCCCTATCGCCCAGTTGCATTTCCATCGTTATCGCTGTCTCCCATTATTACTCTCATATGCCTTCTTGCATGCTCTGTTCTCAAACACACGCGTTTCATCTCTACACACACACACACACACAGTACAGAATCAGTCATGTCACAATTTCACTCTTCTGCTTCTGTGTTCCGTGGGTGCTCCACATTAGGAGAAACTATTCATCCCCACATTAATGACCACCACAGGACCCTGGGAAATCCACAATGGCAGACTTCCAACACATACAGTTTGAGATACAACCCTCTCGTTAAAGACTTTAGATGCAATAGGCTACAGCAAGAGCATATATTTAAATAGCAGGGCGGTGAAACTGAGTACCCAGTGAGAAGGACTTTAAACGTTTAATGGCTTATGTAAACATGCTTGTCTTGTCACACCTGCAAGGCAGGCATATCTTGTTGGTTTGTTTTTTAATTATTTTCTCCCCCTCCCTCTCTGTCTCTAGTACAGGGAGACAGTTAGTAACCAACTAGTAACCGTTGGTAACCGTTAGTTAAGGCCAGCTCTCCTGCCCTCCTCTGTCAGATTGTTGTTACTCGCTTGTTGGTACTGGTTCTCGCTAGATTTATATCGCGTTGTTCTCTCAGTTCACAGGATTGGCCTGAGAGATCTTCTTTGTATCTTGCGTCAGTTCCATAGACAGTATTTGGATGAACCATCTGTGATGTCACCCATAGATTTTCTGTGCTGTGCTGGCTCTGGCCATCGCCATCATTGCCATCTTTGCAGTAGCTATTTCTGCCTCTAATGCACCTCTATCCATTATAATGAGATACGTGTATGGCTAAATATGATTAACTGATGAGTTATAAAACAATTCACTCCGCCCCATTCAGTCAAGCACAGGAAGAATAGAGATCAAAATAGTTTTCTGAACAGCAGAAAAGCAGATTTGGGCACTTGTATTCATTTCTCAGCACCGGAGGTTCCCACTTGGTCAGTCCTGCCTTTTCCGTCGGGGAATTCAGCACCAGTGCCTTGCCTGCCTCTCTGGATCTGCAATCTGTCTGGCCTGCCTGAATCTCCTCTGTACTCAAAGTATGCACCCCGTACCCAAACCCCCACCTCTTAGTAAAATCTGTGGACTCTTCGTCTCGTGTTCCTCTGTGTCTGTGTTTGGGTTCACCGGTCCTGACCCAACGTGTATACTGCAATTCACTAATCTCACCACTTTAAATTACAGATATTTCTAAATGACAATATATGGAACAATGTTATACCTTATGTGACCTTCATGTTGTGGTTAAAAAAGCTACATTGAGAATATCTGTAGGTTAATTATCTTCAATAAAACATGTTTGCACTATCAATCTTTAACATTATATTAAGCAATAAGGCCTATTTCACAAACTGAGACCTCCAACATATAGGCGCGTATCCATTAACCTTCTTAAGGTGGAGTCAGCATGTAAGCTAATACACTTCTGTGTGCACGCTGAAAACAATCTGGTGTTCCTCCACAGCCCTAGCTCTGCTAATGGGAACACGATCAAAGTGGTGATGACAGCACCACACACCACTATCCTAGCCTTGGCAATGGCTACATTTTCATGCATACAATATTCAATACAATATATTTAGTTACAATATATTTTTGCCCTTTTTCGGAAAATTCCTACTAAGCTGCTTACATGTCTACTTAAAAATAATATTATGCTAACATGGCAGTTTATGCAGCTGTGTGTCACGCCGGCGTCCCGCGGCAGGGGCCGCACACCTGTTCCTCGTCCCGTGACAGCTCCCCTGTCCTTATATATTGTGCTTTTGCTTTCACCCATTGCGGGTTATTGTTTGTAACTACCAAAGCTGTCCTTAAAACCTGTTGTTATTTTCTTAACGCCGTCTATGTTATAGAATAACCCGCCACCACTTTTTTCACTGAAATCGCTTTTTCTAGGTTTTTGCTTTTTCATTTGTTGTTTTTCCTCCTCGTGTGGATTAGGATGGACCCAGCGGGGAGCGGCGATGGTGAAAAGGACCGGCTGTCTGCGTTGGAGGCGGAATACCAGTCCATGGAGGGGAGTGTGTCACGGCTTATCGAGGCGGTCCAATACCTCATGGCCGCACGCACTCCACTCCCAGTCGAAGGCGCTCCTGGCCCTGCAGGGACAGGGGCGTCTGGGTCATCGGCCAGCGGACCGGAGACTCGTCGAACGCCGGTGAGTGAAGTCAGAGCTGGCGTGTTTTGGGGGATCTGTCGCTGCTGCTCCTCCGGCGCCGATTGAGGTGGAGGGGGGACTGGCTTATGCGGTGGAGGCGGTGCTGGACTCTCGGCGGCGGCTGGGCCGGCTCCAGTACCTGGTGGACTGGGTGGGTTACGGTCCCGAGGAGCGGAGTTGGGTGAGGGCGGTTGATATTGATCGAGCCTGGGCCCCGCCCTCGGGGCCGCCCGGCATGTCGGGGTCCCGGTGCTTCGGGAGCCGCGCCCAGAATGGGGGGTACTGTCACGCCGGCGTCCCGCGGCAGGGCTGTGCCATCCCCGGAGTACTGACAGCCGATCTGCGACACTGTGCATATTACAATTTATACATCCTAATTTCCCCATGCACTAATATGGAAAAATGTAATGACTGGAATTGGTTGCGCTATTAGCAACAACATATAACAAAAACATAGGTTTTCTGAACATACAGTACCTTTCTCTAAAAAGGCTAGAGACCCAATGTCATAAAATGCAGTAAAAACCCCACTTGCGACTCATATTCTGAATCTGCGGCATGCTCCTAAAACCCCAATAATATCAACATACCCCACACATCTTAATCAAAATATGCTAAATAAAAAAAAGATGAAAGAAGAAATATCCAAACGGAATAAGCCATTTAAGTAACACCTATCCAATCACATTCATAATGCTATAGTAGGGATAATAGTGGAATACTGTGCATGTAATCATAGCAACTGAGGAAGCATCCTATGGAAATAAAAGGAGGTGTTTTTGTTTCAATGTGTTCAAATGTCAATATTTCTACAGAATCCTTAACTCCACATGTATAAACAACAATAAATGGAAATACATACACAAAATCAAATAGAGCAAAAAATCTAATACGGTTCCACGGAAATACTTAAACTTTTTTTTTTATTATTGCTACTATTTTGTGCAAGACTGCAATGGAAACCAACAAATTGTTAGCTACGAAGCTCAACAAGCCAAACACACTCACACCCACAAGTAAATAAGAACAACCTGGAAGTTAATTAAACTTTCTGATGCAACATAAAAAGCTTTTCACATTGCAGCTCTATGGAATGATAATAAAAACATTATGGTATGGAAATTTCATCAGCTTTAAAAAAATAGAATTTTATTTGTATCATCATAGAAATAACAATGTATGCTTTACAAAAATTCTATAGACCGATATATCTAATTGCATATGCATATGAAACGCAGGGATGACAAGAAAATAACTAATCTTATTTTGAAAGCGTGATTTAGGCGCTACTGGAAAAAAACAAGCTACCCTTGGATCAAGACTGCCTTCGTTCTCGTCGAAAAGTGTGATTGGTAGAACAAGGTAATTTCACCAGTGTCTCATTACAGCTTGAAGTGGCTTCTGCTAAGCCCTATCTATAGCCTCTAGGCTAATTTGTCATTATGTACATCGCCTATTGTTATTGCATACAATAACTTGCCGATTAGAATAGTCAGTGGCTTATATCAGTTATAAAATCAATTGAATAGTTTTGTAACTGGGATATTTGTCTATATATTGTTTAGCGGGGGAACGTAAAAAAAATCTCTTTCCATATTAAATGTGTGAAACATCATATTTGGAAATTGTTTTACAAAAGCCTATCACAGCTCATTTGATTTGTGACTAGTCCTTATGTAATTGATCTGACTATCATACCACCTCATAACTTCATAAAGGTGCATAACAATTCACCAGAATGCATGAAATTCCGTTTTTGATTCTCAAGATTTCCTGGGGAAGAACCCCCACACACCCCACTTAATGTCTCCCACTAAAATATAACTCAAACCTATTGATGAAACAATGCCCCTGCTGACGTGCAGTGTCATGTACAAAAATAATGTACAATAATGCGCAATGGCATCATAATTAATATAACTCCACGATATTACTGAGAGTCGAACATGCATGTTATACTGTACATACTTTTGTTTGTTGTTGTTCATGGTGTGTGGTTACCTGTATACATTATTGCTTTATGTATTCAATTTGACTTGTCTTATTCAATATTATTTAATGGGCTATAGATATTGGATATTACTTGAATAGCACGCGGGCTACACCTTCCTGCAGATTATGTAACTGTCATTTACTTTGTAAATGTGTGCCCCCTTGAGAAACTCAAATGCCCCCCCATTCCAATCATCCTGGAGCCAACCCTGGTCAATTGATTTGTAATTACCTTGTGCACGTGCATAATACACGCTTGTCTGAGCCTGGTTTGAATAAGCATGACATTTTTTATCCTCAAATACATTGGTGGAATACATTAAGGCTTATGCCAACATTTATTCAAGATAGATTGTTTCTTTGATATTCTGACCATTGTTCTTGGATTACCCCCCATATCACCTTGAACCTAGCACCTAGGACCATGGACATGGACCATGGACAAGTACAACCTGACACTCCAGAAGCAATAGGGACAGACTACAAACAGACTCCTCATTATCTAGCTTGTCCACAGGTAGAACTCAACAAGGCCTGCTTTTCTCGCACCACTGGCTCCCTGGAACAGACAATTAAACCCAATATGCAGTAAAGAGGATAAGGGGCCAAAACTATAGAAGCTCTAAAGTACCAATAATTTACATTTTCTGTTGAGTCCGTTTTCTCATGATAACAAGATAATTATCTTTTTATCTCAGGAAAACTGTTTTCTCGTGATAACACAATAATTATCTAGTTATCTTGGGATAACGGTGTTGTTTCCTCATGCTAACGAATTAATTACCTAGTTATCTCGAAATAACGGTGTTGTTTCCTCATGCTAAAGAATTAATTACCTAGTTATCTCAGAATAACGGTGTTGTTTTCTCGTGATAACAATTTAATTATGTAGTCATTATGGGATAATGGTGATGTTTTCTCAAGATAACAAATTAATTATCTTGTTATTACAACTATGTTGTTCTCTCATGATAACAACATAGCCGCTAACTAGTCTTGAACAGAGAGATACACACAAGTGGAGGGGGCATTTAAATAACTTTCACACTTACTTGTGGAAGCATTTTAATTACAGTCTCTTAACTTGTTATGAATCAGGTTAAAAAATCATGGCAAGTATACATTCAAGTGAATTAGTGAATTTGTAATTTATGGACACTAAACATGACATAACAGTTGGTTCTCCCTTGTAACAATGTCCTTTTATAATGTCCTATGCCCGTGAGGTGTGTAGGACTTAGATACCTGGCCTCCATCTACTCCCTGCGGGGGTCATCAAAGCATCTCTGTGTTGCTTGGCCCTGGGAAGGGGGTCCCGTGCTGTTGTCTTTGCTTATCAGTGGTTTCTCTAGAACAATGTTTTTCAACCTTTTTTGAGCCACGGCACATTTGTTTTCTTGAAAAAATCCAGCGGCACACCACCAAACAAAATAATTGTTACATGACGCATTGTAGCCTAATACAGCATGTTTAAAGACAATTTGGTCTCTCAATGTGTTTATACTCACTCAGTGTGAAACCTGATCCTGCTTAGATTAACATAAAGATGATATCCCAATTAAGAGAGATTGGAAAATTTCCCACGGCACACCCGTCGATCTCTCACGGCCGCGGCACAGTGGTTAAAGAACACTGCTCTAGAACATGTGGGTGTTATAAACACAAGATGACTTCCCCATGTGATATGGTCCCTATAGGGAAAAGGGGGGGTTCCCCTTTTTGACAGAGCTGTGCACCATCAGACAGGTACCAGTCAGCCCCCAAGATTCAAGCCTTTATGGGGGAGGGGTAAAGACGTGTGTCTGTGTTCCCTACATTGACACTGGGACGTGAAGACTGATAATGTTCAGGAGATGGACGCTGGAGATGTCTTGTGTAGGGAGAGTGTATTTGGAGTAAATGAGCAGGACCTCTGTCTTGCTTATGGGCGTTTAAAGTCATCCAGCTATGGATGTCGTTAAGGCAGTTTGTGAGGGAGATGGGGAGAAATGAGGTGGGTTTGGTTGAGATGTAGAGCTGGGTGTCGTCCGCGTAGCAGTGGAATTCAATGTTGTGGGGTCTCATGATCGTGCCCAAGGAGGTATATGTTGTAAAAGCAGAGGACCCAGTACTGAGCCTTGTGCTCAAATCAAAACAGTATCGCTCAGCGGTTCTCTGCGGCGGCGCCTCACACGTCGAAATGCATTGTGAAACAAAGTGTAGTGCTGCGGCATTGTTGATATGAGCGGTGTTCTCTACTTTATGTTCCTATTTATGGAGCCAGGGCTTTGTAGAAGTATCAAATATTAATGGTAAGATAGCAAAATGTGTCTTTTAGAGAATAGAATAGAATATGAACTCAAAGTAAAATATAAATTGATGGCACTTTAGGGCTTCCGTACATAACACAGCTCTACCTTGAACATGTATTCATGTTAAAAATAAATCTCCAGTTTTAGAGGCAAAAAAAAACATTAATTGATTCAGCTTCTGATGGCATTTATACACATTTTGATCTATTTTAACATGAATTGTGAAAAGAAGGATTTTTAATAATGTGTTTTGTGTTCCGTAGTAATCTGTAATTACTTATGGTTTCTACCACTGGTTTCCTGCCAGTACGACCATTACACATAACAATGAGGCATGTATGCAGTATGCTTCACCCAATTGTGTTCCTCAGATTACCATAGTGTTGAGAGTTTGCTAAAAGTATCCTAGTTTCTACTAATTCTGTATGGAAATATACTTCTACCCTACATATGTAAATGCCATGCTCAACACAAAATGTTCTAGATGCTTATGAAACTGTTAAATGATACCATGTCTTGCATGCTACAACTTTAAGGCAAACACTAAGCTAATGTCATCTTTATAACCTACGGTCATCTGAATAATTGTCACCGTTCATCTGTCGTAAATGGCTGTCTTTGCACAAGAATGGAAGTGAACCCTTCCGAAAGTGCAGAAAAGCATTCATTTAATGATGTGTTGTCAGTAATGAATGTCAGTGGCCAGATGCCTCCATGCAGCCTGAAGATGAAATTGGCACGCTGTCGAGCAGCATCCCAACCGGTCGGCGAGGACTCACCGCTTCCTATTAAATCTGTCACAAATAGCCATTATGCTATGCAACAGTGACGATTATGAAAAAGACCAGCGTCCTACTGGCACCCTGCATACTTTGCTGTTGATTAATAACAAATCCAACAGAGCCATTGGAATCCATTAGGATCATTTCAAGGCTGTCATATGTCTGACATGACGGTAACCTTGGTTGGCTTCAACCCCACTGGCTTGCTTCTGTTATGCTAATAGAATCATCTTTGGGAGGGAAAATGATTGCTCACACAGAAGCAAAACAGGCCACTGTCAATCAACTTTGCTTTCAATTACCAGTAAGTCCAGTCAAGATAAGAGAAATGTACAGCAACTAAATGATGTTGCATTTATTTCTACATCAACCGGACAGTTATGTTATGCTTTAGCAAACTCTGTGATGACCATTTATAGAGTTGTTGTGTTGCCCTGAACTATGCAAATGCTATGGCAACCGGAGGATGTAAATGTAATGCCTTGACAATACTAATTATTCTTGGGACTGCTCATGAATCCAGTCTCGTTTAGGAGATGTATTATCAGGCCTCTGCATTTTGAGTGACACAAAATATTGCTGAGCAGCCATTACCAGTGACCACTGACTGGCTTTTATGGTTGCCATTATTGAGATGTTGGAATGATCAGTGCTTTTACAGTCAGACTTCATTTCAGGTTAAGCAAAGAGATGAATGTCATTTCCATGACAAACTGCACAACATTCACTTATACTGTGAGGTTTAATGTCCACTAATGTACATAATAAGAGAGTAAATCTTGTTCTTAATAACTGTGATCCCTATAAGCGTGCAATGCAGGACTATCTGACCTGCTCTAATTGACCTGTGCACTCATGCTCGTATCAAACGACTGACTATATTGCTCATATCCATCCTCTGTGTCCATTTCACATACGAAGGCTGGAATCATCAATATGCGAAGGAGAACAAGAAAACATAAAACGCTGCATTAAGCTCCTCTAATTAAACTGAACTCTCCACTTCCAAACAGTGAGCATGACACTGGAGACATTACACAGCCCTCTTCAGCTTCTCCCTGTCTGATATTAGCCTCCTGCATCAACCGCTCTGCTTCAACACCTCAGGCAAAAACAATCAATACATGGCAGCATCATTAATAGAGAATATCTTCTCCGTATAACATGTGCTACTCTGTTTTCAACAGGCCCTGTTAGAATGACTTGATTTAAATGCATTGAATACTGAATGACACCACTGCTTATGGCTTGTAAAGGTAATCTTTAATCCTCAGTAATGGCCCCAAGGAAAACAACTTCATGTGCACGCTGATTACCTGATACATTTCACAAATACCCTAGTGTATAAAATAATGGAGATTGTGTTCTACTGGGGAGAGGAAAGAAACACTGTTGCAGATGGACTGTGGCATTTTTGTTTAGTTTGTTAAATTCAAGGCAAACATTTCAGCAAAAGGTAAATACACTCTAGTAAATGGCGTCGACATTTCCGAGATTATTATTATTATTTATTTTTTTTACAAATGGCATTTAGCTGCAGCAACCTATTTAGCCTTATGGAGAAAACAGTGTCGGAAAACTTGCAGATTTTCCTGAAAAATAATGAATCAACTTGCCTTCTCTCTAAACTTTTTAGGACCCATGTACTCTGAGATACAGTAGATGTGAGAGCAACAGAAACATGTTTCTTTTTATACCCTAATCTGCTAACACACTGGGATAAAACATAACCATCATGTGGTAAACAATAAAATAGAAAGATCACAGTGAATGAGTTGCCATCATTGTATCTGTGTGCATTTATATAATGGGACTTCTTCCACCTAAGGGATCTGATGTGTCAATAAAAGGGTATTAAGTCATGTGGTGGTAAACAAAAGGTGGAACACTACTGCATTTCCTACATGATTTCTCTCCCTCCCTCCCTCTGTCTCCCTCTCTCCCTGCTCAATGATGTCTCCATCTCTGCCGCTATCAGTTAATGAAGCCCAGTTTGGGCTTCATCTCGCTGCACCGGTTCTGCATCGCTCTGCAGCTTTGCACCCGCACATCATCGCTGAGGCAATCTGGCAGCCGCCCATTAGGGGTCGAGGGGATTTCAATGCACTCAGCTAGCTAGCTAGTTGTGACTTAGAGGCATTGAGCCTTGGTTTATCGACATTATAGTCCATCCCTGACAAAAAATAGCTATCAGGATTTGCATGTCAGATGCATAGAAACCCCTAGTGTGTTGCTTGGCTACAGAAGTAATTTCTACTTTACATAAAAACTTTAGAATTGAAAAAATGTGAGAATTTTGTTGAGAAAGTTGAGAATTTCCCTATATATGATTAAGACAATAAGAAAGAGTCCGACCTGTTCGGTTGATGGTCCAGCCACATTCACAGACAGGACTTCACACACAAGCATGTCTGCCTGAATAAGATCCCTGGTGCTCAACTTTCGGCAGCCAGCTGTTTTTCTCTCTGGGGGTAATTTGTGGCACAGCATAGCAAGACATCAATTCTTACTGACGTGTAGAGAAAATGGGAACATTTAAAGGCCTTTGTTTTTCATCATTTTCCCTCAAACCAATTTGTTACCATGGAGGCTGCAGGCTTTCGAGCATCCGAGCTGGAGAATATCTTTTTCATGCTGTTACCAAGAGGGCTTGCCCACGATTGTAATGATTGGCTTTTAGACTTGTAAATAAAGATGTCAGTGTGAAGTCTGCTAAGCGGAGCATGAAAGCACTATGAAAGAGTGAGTATGTCAATTTGTGGTGAACATTAACCATAAATTCTTCCAATACCTATTTTCTATACCGCGCATTACACATATTAATGTTATGCAGATATTTTAATGACATTCATAATCACAGCAGCATACAACAAATAATGTACATGCCTAATGTAAAAAAAAACAGACTTGGAGGAACTTTTAATATGCTAATAATGATGCATAACAAATATCGTTAGGAGCATATGTTTGAGAGCAATTTAATAGTGAATTAAATTATTCTCAAAGAGACAGAATACATTAACGTAGATCACAGAATGTCACATAGAATCTTTAACAGATGATATGTAATATTGTCCTTGACTACACAATGCCCGACTTATGACGCAATAAACTTTGAACGTCAGTTTGACTCCTCAAACCTTTCGGCTTTGCTAAATACTCCATCTGTCAAAAGAGATCTCATCATCAACATTGCTTCTAATCCTGTTTACACCCATATACTGTATATCACACTCCTCCAAGTGGCAGATATTCTCACTCCCAGTGCAAGAACTGAACCTCACCAAGCCACGAATACCATTGAAGGTAACATTTTCAACTGATTCCGCACCTCGCCACTGAATTATGTTTTCCCACGTTTTTATTCCCCTTGCGTTATTGCCCACAATGCAGCACACATCCAGTCTCTTGAGATGTAATGTCTTGCATCAGTGTGAACACATAACGTGGCCAGATGCTACGTGTTAAAATCCTAGGTGCTTATATATGCAGGCTTATGGCACACACATATGCACCAGTTCAGCAATTCAGACGGGTGTGTGTACAGGGAAACTCAAGACAATCACACGCACACATTCACCCTTCATATAGAGCTAATAACCCAAGAGGTGGAAGGCTCACAAGGGGAGTAATCTAGCACCAGGGAAAATGCCAAGTGTCTTATTAGTGGCTCAGCAGAGATGGCTGGGAATCGATGAGTGACCCCCCTGGTCAAAACACAGCACTCCCAAAGACTCACATCATGGTGCTCAGGCTGGACTATCCATCATAAGCACACACTCATACACACACATGCACACGCACACACACACACACAAGACAGAATTATGTTACACCTTACAGAAAGTTTCTTTCGTTCAGGTGTGTGTGCGTGTGTGTGTGTTCTTTCTTATCCCCTTTCTGTTGTGTGCTTTGGGAGAGACGTGAGAGTGCTGCCAAGTAAAACGACGCAGGGACAAGCAGGAAGTCCATTTCTTTCTGCTTTGGTCCCTGGATTTGGCCTCTATTCCTCCTCCAAGCTGCAAGTTCTCTCAACTTAAGAGAGTTGTGCTTGAAACACTTTTGATCAAGTTTTTCCTGCTTCGTGAAACTCTTGATCAAGTAAAGCGTGTAGCATGTTTTAACCTTGATAACGATAACACACAGCACATCCAGGTGCTTAAGCACAAAGTCTGTTAGCATTACAAAGTTAAACAATTCATTATGGCAGGTTGACAGCACATATTGATGCAGCATATGTTGATGCTAACAGCATGATGACCTGTCACTAGACACACAAATACATGAAAAGAAAAGTAATACTGACATTTTGTTAAATATTCAGACTTTTCTTATCTCAATATACAATCACACAGTAATCATGTTGTATGAATTATTATTATTATTATTATTATTACTACTATTATTCTATTGGTTGCATGGTATATGATGAACTGGGAAATAATCTTGTTTAATCATGTTCAAGGGGTTATTTAGTGGCTTGGATGCTGGACTCCTAGCTGGGTCATGGGTGCAAGCCCAGTAGGTGGTTGGATAGAGACGGAAAACCCAGCCCACTGGTGGAGAAACATTTTATTGCGCTCCATTGACTTTGCATTGCATTAGTTAAGCTAACGTTATTTCTGACTTCTCCAAAAACATTCTGAAACCTTCCTTAAAGCTGTTGTGTGACATGATGCACTACCCACAAGGTAAATAACCCAGAACTAAGTTTTCATAACCTGTCAAACTGAAAAAACTAGTGGAGAAGCTGAAGTATAACATTGATTCTAATCAACATCTCCACTAGTACAGTATTCTCAAATTGGTGTTTATTCTAAGACACAGTATGCAAATCAAAAATCAAAGACTACAACTAATTTGAGGTAGAAGTTATAGAGTCAAAGGTTTAACAAAGTTGCAGTATTGCTTTAGCAGTGCAAATTCGGTCTACAATGTTAACAATTCATTATGGCAGCACATTGATGCAGCATCTTTACATTTGTAAAAACACAGCTGATCTCAGGTAAGAGTGAAGGAAGATAGATTCAAGAGTTTGCTTTAACAGCAAGAATGTACGCCTTACAAAGTGAATACACATATGTACAATCCATCCATCCATCCTCATCCGCATATCCGTAGTCGGGTCACGGGGGCAGCAGTTCCACTAAGGGACCCCAAACTTCTCTTTCCTGACCCACATTATCCAGCTCTGACTGCAGTGTGGAAATATAATCTCTCCACCTAGTCCTGGGTCTACCCCGAGGCCTTCTCCCAGCTGGACGTGTCTAAAACACCTCCCTAGGGAGACGGCCAGGGGGCATCATTAACTGATGCCCATACCACCTCAACTGGCTCATTTCGACACAAAGGAGTAGTGGCAATACTCAGTGTTCCTCACGGATGACCGAGCTCCTCACTCTTTAAGGGAGATGCCAGCCACCCTCCTGAGAAAAACTGTTTTGGCCTCTTGTACCCGTGATCTTGTTCTTTCGGTCATGACCCACCCTTCATGACCATAGGTGAGCGTAGGATCGAAAATTACCTGGACGGATATGGACGGATCTCATCAATCCCCAGGCATTAGCCACTGGGTAGTTGTTTCACTACCTGTTACCTCAGTTACTTCCACCAGGGTAATTGATGATAATATAATTCAATCCCTCCCCTGAGATACCCTACGAGGAGCACAAGGCTCCACACAACACAGGTGTCAGGATCATAGAAACACACAAACCTCCCCACCACGATAAGGTGATGGCTCCCGGATATCATATGGACAATGTAATGTATAAATGCCATATTTCACTAAAGGTGTGTGTGTCCAATGAAAAAGTAGACCTAAAAATAGCCTTTGTGCCCATTTGCAAAAGAAGGTTGGTTGAACAAGGTGATTCTCAACGAATAGGTGCACAGTGTGCTACATTGCAACACATATGATAACAGCTGGAAGCTAACAAGCTTTCCTAAAGGACATTCTGTTTCAAGATGACCATCTCCCACTCAACAGTCTGCTGGTGTCCTAATGCTTTGACAAGGCTTGGCCTCATCATGATGCCCTTATTTAACTCTGTCCATATCTGCACTCAGACAGGAAATGAGCCATAAAATGCCCAGGTGACTCTAAAGGGCCAATTTCTGTGTTGTCTTGTAAAGCACAGCCGGTGAAATAGCTGCCTGTCATGAACAAAATGTTGCCGGCACTCCTGTGGGTGTTCCTTAACAGTGCTGGCACAGAGTACCATTAGGGGGCATCTCCTCCCTCTGTTTTTCTCCATCAATTAATGTTCCTACCTTTAGAAATGACCCTACACACCCCACCCCACCCCAAGGTAATGATGAACACAGAGTCATCCATCTTGTTCTATTGCTTAAGTGATATGCTCTGTAATAACAATGGTGTGTTACTGTCCCCGCTCGCCGCCATGGTAATACTTTTCACTGGTGCTGCTAACATGGGCTTGTCAGGAGCCCATCTGTCACAGTTAATAGTTTGACAGATAGGGGTCTTATGCCTAAACATGCCGTTAATGTTACATTGTTTGCTAAGAGAACTAATTTGGTTTCTCTTCTTGTTTTGGCCAGCCAGTGAAAGACATAACACGCTACTTATATAGGCTTTGAAATTATCTCCATCTCCCAAATGTTTGTTTACAAACAACCAAAGCCACTACCAATAGGCCCTTTAGGGGCAGTGTGTGTCTAATACAAGAGCTGGATATAAAGCTAAAGCCCACAATGAATCCAACTTAATTCCACTATAGGATCAATTTTGTGTGAAGGTTCCTCTTCTACACAGATTCACTCCACAGTTCTGATAATCTTTTAATCGCTATTAAAGCATCTCGCAGGGAGAGCTTGGAGTCAGTCTCATGGTGTCTGTATGTCCTTGTGGTTTGTGATGTCTGTTCGTTCAGTTCAGTCTTTGAACTTCAAAGGAGCATAAAATAGCCATTAAGTGTCAAAAGATATAAAAATTGCAGAAACAATTTTGATATGAAATATTAGATTTAACTGCAAAAAACTAAAAATATAATTGATGATTAATTGTTGTTTAAGCCCTAGGGTTTAGGGCTTACAAAAACTACATTAGCAATTGTTCAGAACCCCCGCTGAATTTTAATGATTGAATGGCTAAACACAATCTACTCACAAATCCTGTTATCTGAGTTCCCGAACAATACTTTAAATAAACCAGAGAGCGGTAAAGATACGGCCTCTTTGACTCTTGCTGTAAAATCCTTTAATTGTCAGTAGATAATTTGCTGTGATATGCAGTCAGTTTGCAACATTAGCTTAAAAGTGTTTCTTCATCTTTGGCTGACGCAGTATGAGCGATGAGTGGCACAGTACATTGGTCAAGTGCCACAGGGTCTAATTGGCTCGTGTCAGTCGTTTATTTGAATGGGGCTTCATTTTTCCTCAGAGGTGAATAAATGAGGCTATTTTTCAGGCAACGCTCACCTTCCTTATTGTTTGTTGTTATGAAAGTGACATGCACACAATTCATAATGACTGTATTCTTAGATCAAATGGGGCAAAGGAGACGTTATCAACATTGTGCAAGTGGCTTATTTCCCCTTCTATGTTATTTAAAAAACAAAAGAATAGCATGTATAGATTTAATGTGTGCATAATTACTGTCTAGTATGGTTGCTTTTGAACTCGATCAGGGCATTAGCAATGACCCTCAAAAAGTTGTGTGACTTGCGCAAGTGGGTGTCTAAAATTAAATGATATACTGTATACAATGTTGTATATACTGTATATATATA
>JAODLL010024884.1:0-24691 GCA_026546735.1 Forbesichthys agassizii
TATACTTATGTTGTACTATACCATTTAAAGCAACATTCTCAACCTTCCCCATGTGTGAATAAATGTCAGGTTGACTTATTAACTGCTGACTGAGGAAATACAATATTGCTGCAGCCCACTTGCGATGAAAGCCTTTCTATTTGCAGTGGTGTTGTATTACAATGTCTAGGTGTGACATTTGCACACATACCTGCATTGCAGAAGCATCTAGGGTGACGGTGGCCTGCATCGGCGTAAATCATGTGAACAGTTCCTAACCCTACTCAGGTCAAACATGGTGCGGGTGACAGCGTGCGTACATCATTCCCTATCTAATGGTCAGTGTACAGACAGCTGCAACAGGCTGTAGCCTACCTTGGTCGGACAGGAAGTCCAGCATGGTCTGCAGCAGGAAGGAGAGATGGCGCACCGACAGCCCGGGGTTGCCCATGCGTCGCGAGGCGTACACCAGCTCGTGCAGGAGGCGCATCTGTACGGCCGCCCAGCCGCAATGGGCACCTGAGAATGCAGAACAACAAGTGAGTCAGCTACGCCCCCCTGGAACGTCATCTCATTTACAATCTGCTGTGAAACGCCATCATCCAGATACATGTCCAACACCCTGGAGCTGAACATGCTTACGGTGCTGTTTATTACGGGGCTATTTGTTGATGCGCGCCTGTGATGTTGTGCTCGCGCGCTCGACATAAACACAGCTCCATTCATTGAGGCCATTTGTTAGACACGATTTCCCTCAGAAGTATCCGGCGAGCTTAAGTGCGGCATTAACACAAACAGCATTATTTGCTGTGCTGGGATGGAAGAGACACCTTAAGAGCACCCCCTTCCCTCCAGAACGCTCCGCTCCCAGCTGCCGGGAGAAAACACACATGAGAGGAACATTGGGGGGGGGGAAGGGAAAGCAAACATTATGGAAATAATCTGCCGGTCGCTCTTCGGCCCGCACGCAGTATCCAACACGCTCACCTCGTGTCTGACGATGCTTTTCACTATCAGCAATTCTCCTTCAATCTAACCTCCTCTGACAAAATTGTAAACGCAAACCCTTCAAAACCCTTTATGAATCTGCACCCACTAAGCAGGCTAAAAATAGCGCTCAGAGTTCCATCTGTCTGCCAGTGATTTGATGCAAAACCCAGTGCCTATCTAGAGGTTACTAATCCAGGGGACATTAAGGCTTCTTCTCCCTCCCCCCTGTTCCTGTGGATGTCACAGTTGCTCCTACAGGAGAGAATTACTTCATCTGTGCACAGAAGCGGAGGTGTCTGGCAAAACTAATTAGCATACCACCAAGATAATGACTCAGGCCAGCGACCCCCCGCCCCCCGTCACAACGGGCCCATTGAAAAGGCGGCGGACGTTTCAGCGCCGCGCCAAAGGACGCGGGGGTTTTGCCATCTTGTGAGGAGATGAGATGTGCTTTTATGCGGTGATCCCCTCCATTAGAGATTCTCTGTATTACAGATGACAATGTTAGCGAAACTAAAGATGTCCGTCGGGCTGAGCCGCACGAAACAGCATGGGGGCAACAATATCTGGCTGACAGATCGACGGGCGTAGTGTCCCTGGTCAAGGTGACGGAAGAGAGGGTTCAAAGAGGGCTCCCTGAGCCTCGTACAAAGCCACTCTCCGCAATGCCTGCGGCACCATTGTGCGCCGGTGGCAAGTCACGCTTGCTTTGTAACATGCGCTTGCTGCTCCATCTCTTCCTGATCAATGTAGTCCCACCTGACCCCTCCTACACAGCCCTCTCCCATCTTACTACGATGAGGAATAAAACTATAGGGCCAGTTTCACATTAAGTAAGGTTATCTTAAATCAAAAATAATAATAATAATAATAATAATAATAATAATAATAATAATGTTACTTTAGTCTTATTCTTAAACTAGACTCAATCCAGGTGTGTGAAGCAAGCCCATAGTGTCAGAACACTGAGCTTTTGTAGGGTGGTCATGCTCTGCTATATTTGTTAAAAAAACAAACATGGGGAAAGGGGGTAATCATGGAAAAGATATCAAATTAAGAAGGTTTACTAGATTATTTGAGGTTTACGTGTAACATAATCTTACAAAGAAGGAAAACCAAGGGCTGACATCCAATTAAAATGGCAGTACTTATTATTATGTTTTAATAACATAATAAAAAGACTCAGATTAGGTTTTGGGGACATTGGAGCTATAGAGACGCATTTGGTAATCAATGAGAGATAATACATTCAGTGGAATTAATCAATACTTATACAATACTTCATTGTTAAGACATATTTCTAGTCATGATCGCTGCAGGCATGTGAAGTATCCAAAAACCTTTTATGCCTTAATGGTAGCACAGCCTTTTCACCTTGAATGCAAACAGCTTTTGTCCTTTCACTGTTCATGAGGGAAAATGGAGTCACAAGGTGAATAGCATAACTGAGAACTACTCCAAAGCGTCCTCTGAACAGGGATCACAAGAGAAATATAGATGACCCTGAAAGCTGTTATTTACTATTCCAAACGCTTGCCTTGGAGTGGGTGCACCCAGTGAAGGCTGAGAGTCAGCAATAGACATGCTTATAACGAGAACTCAGCCAAAGCATCTAGAAAAGCGCAGCTCAGGTGGAAATCGTCTGTTTTCAAGCAAAGTGGTGACCTGATTGCACACCACAACGGAGTACTGTCTAAAAGACAGACGCAATGTTATTTCTACCTTTATGCGCTGAAACTTGACATATTAAACTGTACTCTTGGGTGCCTCGGTGCCCATGTGTTGTTCATAATTAAAAAACATCCCTCAGTGCTTTCAAAAAATGGTTTCATTATGTGCCTGATAAAATGTTAAAGGCCCCCTATCATCAAGGAGTCGTTTAGACAAAAGTCCCCAGTTAGACAGTCAATCAAGTTAGAACCTGTTCAAAAATTATTATTAAAAAAAGTCCACCACTGAAGCTCGAGGAGTGGAAAGGCTTTCGATAGGACAGGACATTACAATAATTTGAGGTTATTATTAAATGGATACGTTTGTCCATTCAAAGTGGACCCACCTTTACTGAAGTCCTTGGGATCTAAAGAGAGACTATAGCCAGGCAGTGTCTCCAGCAGCAGTTTGTAACAGGCCCTCCAGCCAGGCTCAGGGATGGTGGGTGCCACACACTGCATGGCTGCAACGCGCTTAAAGAAGGCCGACTTGCGGTGAAAACCGATCAACTCGTAAAGCTCAGACAGGATACTGTAGCGCTGGATCTTTTCCTCCTCTGAAAGCTATGCTCAGTGACGAGAGAGAGAGAGAGAGAGAGAGAGATTTGAGATAAAACACGTGCTTGCATTCATTTTTAATTGTGTGTATTCATTGTGAACAGGTTAACGCAACCGTTTGTTCTTACATGGTGCATCCACCTTTCGCTTGGTAAGGTATTCAAATTAGCTCCTTTAGCAGGTGATTTTAGAAGTACAGATATAAGAGGAGCAGGTGGACACTACATCACTTCACCGCTGTATCGGAATACATACATCTGGTTTTATTTATTTATTTATAATATATATATTTTGTCTAATTTTGAATAAACTAAGAAGAACCAAAGCCAAATTGCAAAAGCAATACTCTCATGTCAGGCTAAATCCTAAAGCTTCACCATTAACAATGAATTAACCGCATGTGTAAACCCTTCTACCATGACTCTTCCCAGTAAACGTCTGTACCTGTCCCAGGTTTATATAGACGGCGTTCTGCAGGAACTCGGAGGCCTCCATGGCTCGCTTCTGAATGGCCAGCACTCGGACGGCCTTCACGCAAGCCTCTAGCTCAATCACACCGGCGTTCTTGTACTGTGAGAGAGGAGAAGATGGATGTCATGCGCTCAGCATGACTAGCAGCGGTCGAATACACGCCTCGCCGCCACCACCACCACATGCCTTGCGTGGTCATGCCACGCGACCATCACTGTACTGGATTGTCTTTACTACAGACAAAACACCTGGGATTACTTGGCATCCCCCACTCCTATTGGCTATTAATCGGAGTCTGATGATGATAACAACACCTGATTTGTTGATTGCATTTAGCTACATTCTATGAGTCGTGTTCATATTTAAACAGGGCAAACATTTATTTTACAAAGTTGTACTATCAAAACAAAATCGTATGCATCATTCACATGTTATTTAGCTGTCATTATGGATTACAATCCATATACACATTATATTTATACCACACATTCAGTAAACAAAGTCTAGTGGGTATGTTATTCTAGTCTACTATTATATTGTGTTACAGCTTGTGAATGAAGCTTTATCTGAACCGGCTGCCGTGACAACAGCATACCATCACTAAGGCTATACCTGTGTGTGTGTGTGTGTTTGATCTAAATCTCCCCTCCTCTACTTTCACCTTCATCCTCATTGTCGCTTTATTAAAATTCAATTAATATCTGAATGTCTACATGACGAGGGGTCATTTAATTTTGAATGAGCCAGTTACAGGTAAAAGGGCCAGGGAAGGTCAGTGCAATAAGGCAATTTAAATAATAACAGAGATTCTGAACCTCTTGGCAGGATAAGACCGTTTTGATTCCCATAAGCATTAGATTAAGGATACTTAACTACTAGTCTTTGTCGTCTTCTTAACAGTACAACCGTCACATTTGTACCTTATTCAAGTAATGCACACAGCTGTCATTATTTGTCATCACCTCAAACACTGCTTTAGACGGTGCGTACTTGCAGTTTTACTCCCTGTTGAAAATAGTAAACACTACTTATGTTAAAGTCTCCTACACCTGTCTTCATTTGTGGACAATCACCTTATAACTTCTTTCCAACTCACACCAACCAAATTAAACACTTCTATCTCCTGGGCAAGATAGGTATTACACAGCAAACAGTTGATGTACTGTAGTATTTGTCAGCAAGAAAGTGTTGATTTGTGCCAAAGGAAATTTGTATAATGTGTAATGCTAAGGATGTACTGTAAAGGGGGAGGTGCCCAGGCACAACTTCAACTTCTTTGTTGGATAACTTCAGTAAAATACAAATAGCCTTTCTTCAAACGAAGGTGAATACCCCAATATATATAACCTTGTAAAGTTGCCCAGCTCTTGTTTGATACCTTGCCGTAGTAGGAGATGGCTTCTTTGTATTTGTCTATGATGTCCTCGGGACTCAGACAGTTCTTGGCACGCCCTATCTCTGTGCTGGTGTCTGCGCTGATTCCATTGGCTGTCAGGGCACCTACAATATGATCAGAACCAGGTCAGACTCTGATAGCATCCAGTGTGCTCTGCTGCTGACAACACCAAAAACATGAGCCAGAATGATAAATAAAATGAAAAGTAGAATTGATTTTGCTTCCAACTGCAGATAGACGGGAATTGTATGTGGTATTTCCCTACAGCAGTGACCACCACCATGGATTAATGGAAACGCAAACAGCAAACATCCAAATGCTTCTTGATGTAAAACCAAAAATATAAAAAAGGAGGTAAACAACCAAACATTCACGTAAAAAAAAAAAATTATACAAAATATGCTCAATCCCACCAAGACTAGCTTGGTTTTCCTTCACTGCTGCCCACCGGTAACATACTGCTTGATGGGTAAAAGTGGAGTAGGACTGAATCCCCCTCCCCCGAGGAGTTTGGGCAACGCTCGCTCCACTTTATTATTGAGTTTACATCTGCCTGAGAGAGATAACAAAAATTGTATGAATGTTCTGTGGCATTTATAACTTGTTTGTGAGCAAAATGAGCTTTTGATCCACTCCCAAAGCAGACATAAAAATGCAATTGTAGCCTTTTCAAAAGTGATCGTAAAGCGCACCTCATCTCAGACAATCTGATTAGAATACAATTTTTAAAAAGTGAGAGAGCATTGCCTAGCAACCCAGGAGGATCCATAGCAACGATATGGCGCTGTCAGCATGACGAGTGTGTGAATAATGAAGGGCTGCATGGTACATTTCCTGGGCCAAATGTCACAAGCAACATGTCAGAATAGTAGAACATTAAAAAAGGGAAATGTGCCTGGAGCCTTCATTTATTTTCAAATGATATATGTGCTTATGTCATGCCATTTAATTTGCTTTAAATTATTTTTCCATTCTACTGTATGCTGCATTAAGGAGAAGTTCCACAGGCGGCACTAATATGGCAACACTGCCCTCTCCTGGTGCCAAATAAAATAAACATTTTGTACAGCACATACTGTGTGGAGACAACACATAGTAAAAGCTTCACTGCTGTGATTCTGATTTGTGGAGTGATGTTATGAAATTACAAGGGTGAAAACCAAATGAAACTAAGTGACTAACCACAGAACCAAGAATGAAGAAAAAAACCCACTATAGTCAGGGTTGTGAGAAGGCCTCGTGTGGATCAACATAAGATAAAACAAGCAAAAAGTTACACAGAGGAGAACACCTGTCACTGAAATCAAAGCAAACATTTGGACTTGAAGGAGATAAATCAAGGCACTGCTGATTCAGGACGGAGCATGAAGTCAAGCACACGGCAAGAGGAGAGGGGGAAACAAAAAGGGTCCACTACAGCTACATTGGTTAGGGCTGGTTCATAGTCTACGCAAGCTACGCCATGGCAGACAGAAGTGCACCGCACATATTTTCAGCACAACGCGTATCAGCTGGTGCCCCACCATTTCAGATGAAACGGCAGGCGCGCTTGCATCGCGTTGCAAAGGTGAGGGAAACACATTTTGTGCGCGCGCACGCGTCAAACCCTCCATGTGTTGCTCGATGCGTTCCCGTCCGCGTAGCTTGCGTAGACTATGAACCGGCCCTTGATGTGAGACATACCATACCTGGGTCAATGAGAACTTCTTGTGCCCCTACAGACAAAGAGAAAGAACGTAGATTCACTCCATGACATACGGCGCAATGCTAGCGGCGCTCGTCCCAACGAGCGTGCCACGGCAACGGCAAGCATTCAGCATGCGGACCGAGGCTAGCTACTGTACTGCACGTTTATGTGCAAGGAGGGAAAACATGTCAAGTTTTCAGACATATTCCAGATATTATAAATTACCTGCTGTGAATTGTGAGTTGGTGATATTATGAGCATGTTAATGGAGTTACGGCAAAGATATTAAGACATTCGGGACTTGTCTGTGTGCGTTGGAAGCGATTTAGCGGAGCAAAGCTACGTAATGCTTGAGGAGCGAGTGACATTCTCTTCTACGCGGTTCAGCCCGGTCAAACGACCACACAGGGAGTCCTTCTAGTGTTACACCTGCACGTGTGTGTGTTGTCTTGGAGGATGTGTGCACACACTACCTGGTCTGTGACGCTTGCCTGCGTCCAGCGCCTGGGGGATGCTCGCTTTGCGCCCGGTCGTCTTTCCTGCTGTGCCCCCGGGATAGTGGAAGATGACCGAGGCGGAACACAAGCCCTCCAAGGCAGCTGAGAGAGAAGACACACACACACACACACACACACACACCATCTCCACTGTGGAATTCCGATGAGGAATGAGGCAGGGCTAACCCTCATAAGTCACATACAAGAGACTAAACACAACTGTGATGGAATAACTATACAGATGACCAGAGATTGTGTTATAAAGTTAAGCCCACTGAACACATAGGCAGGATCATTTAAGATGACTATTGTAGGAGACGTGAACAAATTGCCATTAATAGTCAGTCATTCTATAAACAAACATTACTTAACTGAATATTCCAGAAATGAAAACAATACTGTAACATAGTAAACAATTGCAATTACATCAAATTGCATATACACTGTGATAGAAGGCTTCTGCCGTATCACCCGTCCTGTAAGGAACCACAGACTAGACGTGTAAACCCTGGCTGTGCCAAAAAGCCTCCGCTAGACTTACCACCCAGCCAAAGGAAGTCGTTCACCCCCCTCAGCAGCTCCACGGCCATGTGGTAGTGGACAAGGGCGTCCTGCACCATGCCTGCCTGGAGACACAGGTCGCCAACGTGCTTCCTCATCCGGCCCTGGCAGCGCTTCTTGTAATGTCTGTGAAGGAAGCAGCCAACCTTGACCTGTTGGCACTGTATACGCGCACACACACACACACACACACACCATGCACTAGGCGAGCATAGTGCCTGTGTCAGCACCCACTGGTTACTAAAGGGACGCTGTGAAGCCAGGAGATTGAGGCTATTATCATCATCATCATCATCATCATAACAGAGCTGTCATTTTCATTAAATGGTTGGCTTTTATAGTAGGCTATTTCTAGAGAGAGCTTTGTGGTCTTCCTTATTAACTTCCATTCATCCATACAGTTATGTGCTCCACATTGGTGCCTGCTGCAGTACTGCATCTTAAGCGCTTCTGCGCGGCTCCGTCCACCCCCCCATGATGGTTTGCATGCTTGGCATGAAGCTGCGGCTGTGTGTCTTCTCACCAGAGTGCCAGCAGAGAGCAGCGTGGCGTGCGTCTGGCCAACCGTATCAGCTGACCACAGTAGGGATGTGTAGGGTGGGAAGCACAAGCTACACAGGGGAACAGAACAAGCTGCCCTGCACTATCCCCGGTCTTGCACAACAACACAGGGACTGGGATAGGATGCATTTCTACTGTTATGTGAATATAGAAATGGGCGGGTCCGTTGTGCAAGACCATCGACACTTATCTGCATGGGTCACATAGACTAGGAAGGTTGAGTTGAGACAGCAAAGTGCTTAGTGGCTGATCTTTCAGGCGAGTAATCGGACTGAAGTTGAGAAATTGGCGGGCTTTAAACCCAAACAGAAAAATATCACATTGGTGTTGTTGTGCAGGTGCATTCCTGTGCTGCGCTGAGCGTCAACGTTGCCAGGAATAACAATATGAGCTCCATAAAGCACATTGACCCTGCCTGCCAAAGCAACCTTCCCATTCCCAAACCCCCTATGTTTCTCTGGAGCCAACAGTCAACCTCCACTGAATGTTTCTCTTAGGACCGTGGCATGAATTAGGGTCCTTTTGGTGATATATTCCATAGGTATTCATCCATAGGGTCTGTATAGGCTCATTATATTCCCAAGATAATGCCTATTGACAATAGATTCTCTTGCATTACAGCTGTGTTGTACAGTAATGTACTACTGTACCATAACAGAAATGGTCATCTCTCATTAACACGTTACAGGCGTTAGCATTCATTTCAACATAAATCTAATGTAGATGTGGCTGGGGAATTGACAAATTTACTTCTGACCTTTACGATCTGTGACATAAATTCAAACGCAAACTGGGTTTGAATTTGACATTCAGGGATGAGTGATAAGCATGGCTTTAAGCCATGAAGCTGTGCACTGACGTACATTAAAGGATGAGCTCAAGCCAATGAGACTCGCATAGCCTACATTAAGGGCATCCGTCTAACTGCTCACCTTTTCACACCCAAAAATAAACTCACAGGACAGTATGAAAGAAAAACAAAGAACACAACACTTAATGCGTATACAAAATAACAAAAAGGCTAACAACTACAAAGCAACACTTAGATTTATATTTAGAATTTTAAATCACTCCTCAAGCTCTCTATCCAAATAAAACATCTAGGCACTCTCTTCACTTGTTTCTTTATTAAACTGTGCGTAGCTCTGAGAACAGCCATTAGCATAAGAGCTAAGTAGATCCAACACTATTTAATGTGCACAGCAGGAGACCCACTCACCTGCTGTCAGTGTCCAGACCAACAAAGTCCTTCTTCTCAAACGGCACGCACAACAGTGGGATCTTATCCCCAGACTTGTCAGTGGTGCGGTCCAGCCGCTTGGACTCCAGCACGATGAAGATGGACTCCACAAAGTCCTCCACCCTCTTCTCCACATCAGGGCACTGGTCGTAGGCCGGGTAGAAGGCCACGTCGGTGCGCTGCTGCTCTACCTGCTCCCCCTGGAGGCCAAACACCAAGAGGCGCGAGTCGTATAGCGTGGACCCAAAAACCTCCTTCTGCGCGTTGAAGCGGTCTACCGTCTGCGGCCAGTCCTTAGGTGAGCTGCACGTGGTCACGGCAACAAGGCCCACCACTTTGCGGTGCGTCTGGAAGTCGCCCCATTCGTTGTTCTCGGGTAGGTAGTGGTGCCTATAGCGAATGTATAGGAGCCGCTGAGAGTCCCTTATGCTGACCTGGCTGACGCTAGCGATTCGCTTGTATATGCTGAAGAACTGGTCCTCGGGAACAATGCCGACCGGCTGGACGACCACCAGGACTGTCTGGTGGTCCTCTGCACACTGCATGTAGTCAGGGACACTCATCTCTTTGTGTGACAAAGGAAACAATGTGTCACAGAATATAATTAGGATGTTGTCATTTTGCTTTTTAATTAGCTATTCTAAAATTATCCATCATGAGGATGGATCCATTTTGATTTCAAATGTTCAAACTATCTTTGAGTTAGCATGTAAACACGTTGACAGTTTTATATGCTGAAAAAAGATTTTTGCTAAATCTTTAATGAACTTGGTTAAACTTTAACGAGGTGTGTGTGTGTGTGTGTGTGTGTGTGGGGAATCACTCATACTGGTATCTAAAATAGTGCATGCATTCTGACGTCAGCTGCGTCTGTCCATCTGCAACGCATGACGTGTACTGGTCCATTCATAAAAATAAATAAAATACAACATGTACGGGATAGATAAGACAGAATATAATTAATGTGTCCATATGGCCGTGTGTGCGAGTTAAATGGCACACTGTTACTCACTACCATGGATGCATTACTAATGCATTAGGTCTTACTGACAATATCAAAACAAGTCGTGATGCATTGTGCTAAACATTAACGTTAGCTATCTAAAATGACACTGAAACTTGACACTTTCTACACGGCAACATACTGGACGTCAATACAAACAGCAGCTAAATAAAATATGTTATTTGTTTGTTAAACAATTATTTCTGAAGTACAAATACAACATAAATGATCAGTGTGTTACCTTAGTAGCGAGATGTCAAAATATTGAAGCTTCCTCCCTAGGCTCTTCTTCTGTTACTGATTGTTCTTCTTCTACAGTTAATACAATGCCCGTGTTTACCAGCGCCCCTGAAGGCTAAATGAGACATAGCAAGATAGATCGATAGATCGATAGATCGATAGATCGATAGATAGATAGATAGATAGATAGATAGATAGATAGATATGTTATTGATCTAGAGAGAAATGTAGGCATCCCGTAGTTTACAAGTAAGAGATATAAAAACACCAATACACACAAGAATAAAATAATGCATACAAACACAGCAGTGGTATTCTAGACACCAGAACTACTAGAGAACTCTCATTGTGATAGAATATGTGCACAAGTGATTACATTGCGAAAATATGAATTACTATAATATATAAATACATGTAGAAATACACTAAATCTATATATACATTAAAGTAAAAAATATACAAATATGAACATACAATCACAAACTAGTCAATGTGAGCATGGTAGCAATGGAGAGACAGCTTCATGCCTAATATAAGATTCCTGTAAAAAACACAGTCACTGTTGTGTGCTATTGCTACTGACTACAGTCTGAGAGGAGCAGTCCCTAATGTGCCGGATATACTGAGGTCTCCCAATGAGGTATAGTCCATGAACCAGGTTACCAGGTGAGAGTCCACAATAATCTCTGTATGTCTATGTAACTGCACTAAATATAGCTGTTAGCCTAATAATGCTATAGGCAAAGCAATTGTTAAAAAGTAATTATTATATGTGCCTATACTGGAGATTAGGAATAATACTTAAATGTAATTGTGTTTGCATATTAGGCCTAAGTCTATTTGCTTCTATGGGAGGTGGTTGGTTAGGGCCTATGGAAGACCCAACCTTGTGCTTATCATATTCTCCATAATATAATAATGGTTAATATTGCGCTACATTTGGATTAAGTTGACTCCTTCTCATCCTGAAACTCTAGCTCACACTGTTTTTTGCAACTAAGGACATTTCCTTAGAATAGATCATTTATAAATCACACCAGCTAGCGCAGAAAAATCTGTTGTTTTCGTTCAATTATTCATTGCTTGTCCCTACTCATGTGTCATTGCTACAGAAGCAGGACTGTTTCCATGAATTGCAGATATGCTTAGCCTTTAGCATAGTGCATTGGCTCAGACAATTGAGGTGGCCTATAAGTGCAGTTGTCAGACAGGTGGTGCACTAACCCTTTATTGTCTATATGTTAACACAGGTAAGCTACCTTAAGGGGTCACTATGACCTGGTATAATTGATGTCAAAAGACAGGGGGCATACATGCTCAAATTATCAAATATGGGATGATGATCCATGAACATGTTGACATGCTAAACTAGCATGCATGCTCATATCTTTGGCCTGTTATGAGTATAGCCTCATACTCATAAATACAGGATTTATGACTAGCAGGAAAGACTTGATGCATGTGTGATATAAAGTTAAGACAGAGCTGCTAATAACATTAAAGATATCTCAGGTCATATTGACCCTAAGACATCACTGTTTGTGGCAGCTAAACATCTCACAAATTTACATTTTTGGCCATTTTAGGAAGCGACATAGGAGGCCATGCACTTCAGGTCATAATGACCACAGGGCAATTAGGAACATTGATAACAAATACACCGCTCCAGAGTGGCCAATAAAATGTATCACTCACATGAAGGCTAGTCGTTGCAGTGGCTAATGTGTCACTGTCAAGAGTAAAATAAAAGCTTGCAGTGACAGTATAGTACACCACATTACATTCTGACTTAATGAATGAAATGCCAGCCATATAGATTTGATTGCATTTTTATTTCACCCATAAGTCACATTTCACATTCTTCTTGGAAGACATCGGCAACTTATTCCCCATATCTTAACATTTTCTGGCTAAGGGGAATTGGTCCAAAACCAAAGCAGGTGCTCAAAATAGAGACATGGAATGTCTTAAACAGGATTAGTTAGTGAATACACCTCAACAACAGCCACACACATTTATGACCATTAATTCACAGAATGGTGCGCAAATGTGAGATGTGATAATTTCACAAACAATAAATCCAAAGCAAGTTATCTAGTATTTGGATACACTAAACACTGCCGAAGATTTAACATTTACTTATCAACGGGTAGAATGGTACAATTATGGAAAGATGGAGGTTCCTCGTGTATGAGTGTTATCTTACCTAAAGCAGGTATTTAGTCATATCAACTGTTTGGACTGTCTGCATTTTACACATTGGGGCAAAAGGGCAAAAGGGCTACAGAACAGGAAATGTCTAGGACCAGAACTGTTAGGAGACTGAATGGTGAAGATGATTATTCTACACATTTCAGATCTTATACTTTATAGTTTAATTAGATTAAATTAGTAGATTACATGATTATTGATTATGTTATGTGCACACAGGAAAGAACAATTTTGCCAGCATTTCATCGAGCAAGTTAATGGATAAGACTGAAAGTAAATACTGTAAGACTAGGATAATACTACAATGCATATCTGATTGTAAAACACTTTAAATGCTATATATTGGCACTAGGTTTTTAATATCAAGACTGTATTCACTATGAGGTTTTCTCCTGTTAACTTGCCTTTTTATTATGCATTATATCATAATCGGTCTGGGATCAAATATGTTGCATGCAGAGACATTACAAACGTATTACCAGGAAGTCTGTCTACACTCAGTCTGAAGAAGACTTGGAAGATTCTGGATGACATCATCCAGTAGATTAGTTTTATCTTCAGCAATCTTGTGGCCAAAGCCAAGAGTCGTTGACCCATTTACCACACATTTCTCTGCCCCACTGATTCCTACAAGAATCAGAAAAATCTGTGGTGATGGGGGGTAGATACACCACATCACATAATACAATATCATCTTTACAGTGGTTAGGTTTAAGACTCTACTGGTGCTGTTGGGAATGTGTCCTCCGAATAGATGTATTTGGCATTCATCATGGCATTGAAGAGGGTTGGTCTCTGCCAGTGGGACAGAGGGATTGGTTAATAGACCTCCATTAGGGCACGGCGAGGAGGGGGGGAGGGGTCACGTGAGAAACACTCTTCCCTCATGCCAGTTTCAGAAACTGTTCTACTGTGTCTGCTTCAACGGCCTCCGAGAACATTTTATAGTTCTGTGGAAAGAGGAAGTTTGGTAAGGAACACAAAAAGTCATAACATTATTTATATAGCACTTTTCATGCAGACGAAGTACACCAACAAACCAGTCATACAAGATTGTTTTGGCCATTTTAAACTTGGACCTCATTTTCCAGTATACAAGAAGCATAGCCTGTATGTATTCAGGCATGTCCTAGAATAGCATATTTTAAATCACTTCAGTGACACAGATGTGTCACATCAGGGATTAACAGTGTTACTGACACGGGGAATGCAATTTTGCTGAGTCATCTGGGGTCTTGACCCTAGCATGTCCACATCGACAGCAGTTAGCTCACTATAACCAATCAATTCATGATACTGATCTAAAATGGTCTGAGCGTGAAACTGGAGTCCAGGTTTAAAATGGACAGTTATATTTTATCACAAGCAGACTGCTGTGGGCTTGACTTTTAAAAACAGGCCGTAGACAGGACAATAACTTCCTTACACCACAGTATTGGTCCTCATTGAATAGCTGTGGAGGGACGGCTGTAGGATTTCCCGACTTGCTTCTCATTTCGTCTCGGACCTCTCCTCCCACGGAGATATCAACCAGTTCATACTGGATGCTCTTGCTCTCTAGGATCCTCATCACCTCTGCCTGCTGAGACTTTACCTGGAAACAAACAACAGGACATTATTTAAATTTTAATGGTTCTCACACAAAACAGATTTTAGTTTTTCAAATATGCAAGGAAACGTGCGTAGTATGTGGGTTTACTCTACCCTGCAGTGAATGCCTGTGACTTTAATTGTGTGCTTATTATTAATACTTTAGTGGGGGGGAAAAAGAGGGGACAAATATATCTTTTGGGAAGTTGGGAGGGTTGTTTACCGAAGTAGCCACACCCAGACCACGCACCAACTGGCATTTAGTTAACTACCCTCTAGATTTCTAGTTAAATAGAACATGACTTGTTTAGAAAAACTATGAAGGCATGCAATTAATTATGACAGTGATTTTCCTCATGAAGTTGTCAGACTTCTTTTACACGCATGTTGTTTCAATGGTTTTAACACAGTTTACACGTATTTAATTTACAAGGTTTTCTAACCAGTCAAATTATCTATTGGGATATTCTGCCTACACTCTTCCTCAATCTTACTGTATCTGATTGCCAGTGAGTGCATCAAATATCATGCTGCATTTTCCCAGGCCAGCATTCTGCCCTAGCATAATTTCATAAGGCTACACTGTAAAGTTGTAAACGGCTTATTAGAGAGATTTTGTTTAAATCTCCGTTTCTGGAAATTGAGTAGGCCGCTGATTCACCATTTGCAAGAAAGGGGGAAATAAAAGCATCTAGCTACGACTTCCGTACATGCTGGGTCCACTATGCAAGACATTAGTGGGAATCGTTGATTTAATGTATGCAAAATACAACGCTGACATGCTGTAGTATAACTACACTACTACGCATAGTTTCACTGTCACACTGGGATATTTTTGAGAAATAGGACAAATTCGGGAGGACGTTGGGTGTGTCTAGTGACCAGAAAATGTGAACCTAGAAATAATTAGCAACGAAAATACGCGCTTACTAAATTGATGCGGCTCTACTCACCTCCCGTGAAGCAGTAACAGTGGTGTAGTACAATTTGATTCCCATAGTGTGGATCTTCAAACCCTTTGTGTATGGCGAACAGCTCTCTTGCCGTAGTCTCTCTTTCTCACTCACACACTATCTGTGGTCTCACGCCAACTATTCGCTGATCGACTTAAAGACACAGTGTTGCAAAAATGGGTGACCAAATTTCTAGTATAACGTTCTAGGATCTGTTAATAACAGTTATATGATAGGATACACATAAACTCCCCGCGCTTTGACCATGTGTTTATAAAATGTCAATTTGGACGCAAAATTAGCATTTGGTTGCCATACATCTTGGTCGACAATATGTATTTTGGCCAACAGGGGAGCTATTCACTCTTGTAGCATTATTGCGGCTGTCCTGGTTGAAGTTGACACACTGACACATTCTGCATTCGCTCATTTAATACAATGGATCAGGTCTTTTCGCTCTAATTGTTTTTATTGTATGTATTGTTACTTAAATAATAGGTGCAAATGTGACCATTGGAAGTGGGTATCAATACAAATACTATAGTTAAGTAGCATTTTGCGCCAGTTAATCACTTTCATTGTGAGATAGACATGGGCAATGTGAGATCAAGTAGTGCGATTATTCTACTGAATCATGTTTAAACCAGAGGTTTAAACTGGGAATCTACCGCACACGAGCACCAGCACAATGCTGTAGAAACAGTTTAATTATACACCAAGTCAATATATTTACAGCACTGAGATGCAGTAAGGAAACCATCAACCTTAATAAGGCATAGCCTAATGTTTTATGTAACAAAGGCTGTGCAATAATGCATGGATGTAGAGGATTGTGTGAAGATGTGATGATAATTATAGGGGGAGAACATTTGAATGCATAGGTAATTATAACTAGTGAAAAGGCTTCAGGTTTCATATGGGCCATAATTCCCCATTCAATTCCCTTTCATCAAAATTTTCAAAGACCAACTCAAGTCATCTGTATATATTATATACTGTATAAAGAAATTCTGTTTACAAGTAGTGTTAAAAGAAACTCTCATATTGTCCTATTTGCAATGAAGCATCATTGCTTGCTTCAACTGCCATACTAGACAAATATTTGAATTGTCTGTTGTGAAACTAATATAAAATAAGATTTTAAAATCCACTCTTTTCTCTTAAGGCTTTATGTTTAATAATCAACATTAAACTAATGCTTAAATTATATTTATTACAAATCCCACTCTGACTTCATACTTAAAATGACTCCAGCGATAAACAAAACATATTCAATAGGAATATACTGGTCTTGCTTTTTAATACAGCTAATGTATAATGAAATGTCAAAAGCCTGGAAATGCATCAGTGCTAATGTTAAACAGTGTTTGAAGAAATAAAGATGTGCTTCAGTGAAACAATCATTCTGTTCCTCAAGCAAAAGTATGGTACTATTAATAAATCAGTATAATGCATTTCAACTATTTGCACACATTTGTGTGCAATATTTTATTATTATTAATATTGTATGCTGTATTGGAAGAGTATCAAAATATTGTTGACAAATAAAAATGTAAAGTAAAAGTAAAGTAAATCAATCAATCAACAGGTCAGTGGTTAAACCCACTGTTTTTTTATTAATGCCATTACAGTGTTGTTACACAGTTGCCAACAAAAATGGCAATAACCAGAGTATCTTCCACATTTTCCTTTAGCATATTTTAAAGACTTTGCTATTGTTATATTACCCACTATTGCCGCAGTGCTACATATCTTGCAAAACAGGTGATGCTGTGCCTCAACTATACCGCAACATCTCTCAATGATTCTCTTTCACACAAACATTCATAGGCACGATTCAGGTAGCTCTGTGATGAGGCATTGGGGCACAGTGGAATACGTAGTCACTCCAGAAACCGTATTGCTAGCACAAAACCACATAGGGCTAGTTTCACAGACATGAATTAAGACAAATCCCGAACTAAGAACATTTTTCAATGGAGATCTTCACAGATTTTTTTCTTTTTAGTTACATTTGTGAAACTGGCCCACAATGTCTTTAACAAAAATCGATTTAGCTATTTAGACATGACAGTGTGGAGATCAATAGGCCTATCCCATAGGCTACTATATGACTACATACATATGTAGTCATATAGTATGGGATATTGATCTTCACACTGTCAAGCAGAATCCAAATTATTTTGTTTTGGCTTGGCAGTCAAGTAGTGCTTTAACTTTACATACCATATGGACTAAAATGCCGACACATATAACCAGATTAGCAACGTACAAGCCAGTAAAGAGGGCCGCATCGCCGCTCCCATGGAGACGCGAGTAGAGCATCCTTCGATGGAGGTAGTCCAAGTATGAGGCATGCACCTGGCTGAGGGTGCAGAAGATGAGGAGCACGTGGAACAACTGGTGGCTCTGCACCGCAAAGTCACAGCGGCCAGGCAGCCAACGCTCGGGCAGGTGGCAGGTGAAGAAGAAGGCACACGTGAGGAACAAGGACACGTGGACGACGTGGAACACCAGAGCCTGGTCGTCTCCGGCTACGGACCAGGAGGAGAGCCGCTGGAAAATAGGGCTGGTGTCCCACGCGTAGGCCAACACGGCGGGGACCACCTGGCCCACAGTGCGGACATACACCGGCAGGCTGTGGCTGTAGTACTTCCCGTAGCAGCACCCGAGAAACGACAGCCAGGAGAGAACGGCCGCCGTGGGCATGAAGATGCCGCGCACCTGCCCGTACCAGCTCTCCTCCGTGGCGTAGTAGAAGTGGGCGAAGGCGCTGCCATACTGGTACTGCGCCACGCCCAGGTAATCCAAGAAGAAGACGATGTAGTGGCACAGCTCGGACCTGCCGCCCAGCAGATGGGCCATCGCGCTTAAGGCCATGTAGATCATCCCAGAGAGGGTGAGGATGAGCAGGGGCCACGAATGGGGGTCCCCGACGAAATCCGTCGTCTCTGCAAATGTGCGGAGCTTGACGAAGATCACCAGAACACCCAGCAGATGAGTCCAGATGTTTATCGTCTCGTTGTGACGCTGGAAGAGGGACAGGAAGTAGTATCGCCAGGTCTGGTGAAGCGGCCGGTAGCCGGAGTACACGTACTGTTCTCTGAAGTAATCTGGGACATCGCTGTCTTTCAGTGTGGTGGACTTGGGAGGAATGGCCTCTATTAGCATTCTAGGCACCTCTCTGACCTGCTGCAAGTTGATGAACAGGTGTCCGATTCTCTCCATGACAATCGCCATGACTAGTCTTGAACAACCTACTGAATGACAAACATACGGAGTAAATGTCACCTATAGGTAGAATTTAGAGACAACAATTAAAATCTCTTCATTCATTTCAAGACCAAGAAGACCATAGGAAAGATGACAAATATCATAATGCACTACAATGTTATGCTATTCTTCAATATAAGGCTATTAGTAGGCTACATATGGATTTTAATAACATTTGATCTGACCTGCTCATGTCAGATCAAAAGTAAATTGACGTTCAAATTAAGGGTGCAACTATGCCTATTTCCCGTCAGACTCGATTTAATTATTTCAAGATTTGCATTTACCTAAAATTGGCAAATACCCTAAAGGTAGGTGCAAACTTGTAACTATTGCAAAGTGATTACAAATGGCTCACCTTTATATGTTATATGTCTGACTCCCACGCGAAAAAAAACCCGTCTTCTGCAAATGTTCAGTTTTGCAAGGTTGCAAGGAGGAAGAAGGCGGTCACTTCTTTCACAACCAAGAAATAAAATGTTGATGAAGATTAATCTTAATTTACATAAACAAACGGTATCCTCTTTCCTAACCACCGGAGGTCCTCGATACAGTTTTAGAAATTGCGGTGTAGCCACTTTTATAGGCACACGTACACATGACATGATGCGCGCACCCTGATGAACAGATATAGGCCTACCGGTATCTATTCTAAACGTTGATATAGAATAGACTTTGTTCACTTAGTCTTTCATGCAAGAACTTCAAAGAGAGTTTTGTAAGTATAGGGTCTATCGTGGTCCTTGAGGAAATTCTAACGTGTGCGCCATATTAAAGTTTGGAACATTCTTTCTTATGTAGCCTACTGAATCTATAAAGTAGCCTATATGTTACGTATACATATTGAACAACACCTTCAAGACAAACCTGCTTCTGCAATTTGAATATCCCATTTCGTTAGGCACCAGTTGACACATGAGTCCAGAAATGTCTATAGCTGTTAAATTAATTTCAGAAAATATGGATTAGAAGGAATGGATGGAAGATGCTATTATGATATTTTAATTAACATGATTTACATTAGGTCCCCAAATAGCCTATAGCCATAGGTCTACCTAGCCTATATCGCAAAGCCTAATGTAGACTGCAGTTATATTTCGTTTATATGCATATACTAAATAGTATGACAAACTAAATTTAAAATGTTTGTTATATTGTGAAAATTACAAATGCAAGAATTCAAGATTTAAAAGTTTGTCAAAGCATGTAATAGTATAAATTACATATTTTGGCCACTAGAGGTCAGTCAAAATCTGCATACATTTTGCTGTTGGTACATGAGTTTTACTAATCGTAAAGGTTTAATTGTCAAATGTAGGCATAGGCTATAATACACATAAAAGACTATTGGAATTTAAAAAAATATAGATTTACATAATATAGGCAGGCTTGTTTAATTTACCGACAGACACACTTATATATTTATTTTAAATGGGCTATTGAATTTATTGCATGTAATCCCTAGTTTTGTGTGATTTCAACAATTATAATATAATTTTACCTCACACTCACTAGCTGAATAGGTCATATCGGTCATCATGTAAGCACGCTGTTAGTGACATCAGCCATTGGGGCCATATCTCAAACTAAATATATATACTGTGTGTGTCTTTGAAGCTTATTTCTAGTCAAATAGCCACATTTAAGGAACCTGAGGTTGAAACTGTTAGATACTTGACATTTTACAACTCAAACCTTTGACTGCAGGACTAGTATATCATTGAGCTACACAGGGTAAAGCTGCACTCCCTGTCTCCTAATTGTGTTGTGTGACTTGGCCAGATATTGAGGTGGCATTTTGCAAGAGAATTCCCTAAGCTCCATTACGATGAGCCCACAGCGCCTTCGTTTATCAATGTCCTCCTGTTTTTGCTGACTAGTTATGTTTTCACCCTTCGCACAATATATCACCTGTCACATCTAATGGGCGCCAGTAAGGAGCACATGGACCCAGCCGCATCCCTCGGGCTCATCTTTCTCTCCATTTTCACTATTTCCAACAACTCCTTCAATATCTGCAGCCCAACCATATACACAATTCTGCAAAGCTCTCTTTGTGCTGGCCTGAGCCCAAAGCCAAGATGTATTTAGGAAAATAAACTTTAACCAGTAGCCTATATAGCATTTTTGGCAATTTATTTGTATTTGTATTGTTATTTTCTGTATGCTATTTATAGCAGTATAGGCTAAATATATGCTACAGTGTGAATTCTACGGAATTGTTGATTTATTATGCATAATTGCCTTCCCAATATTATCAAGATTCATTTAAACTTAAATAGATTGTGGGAGGGGGGAAAGGGTAGCAGAAGAACATAGGCGCATTGGTGTATATTGCGTAACAAGATGAAACAGACAAGAAAGGGTCTTTCAGTTCATATTATGGAAACCATGAGCTCTACAGTAGGCTACTGTATGTATCAGAATAGGGTTTGAATTGAAGTTTAACCATTTTACAAATAGTATTGAAACATAATAATTGGCTTGTAGGCTCCATATTTGGTGGTGGCTATGTCTGTAAGAATAAAATCCATGAAATTGGAAAGAAAGCCTAGAAAGTGTCAAAGCAATAAAAAACAATGCAGTTTAGCCCACATATACATACTGCTGTTTTTCTCACTGTGTGAATACTTTTGGGTCCTAGCAATTGTAAAAAAAAACTAAAAAGAAAGTAAGACATTCAGGACTTAATATAATTACATTTTTTAAATATTATTAAAACATTGTCCTCTCATGCTTCAGTTAGCTTTTGTCTAGAAACTGTATGAATGTTGCTCTTATAAAATGTCTACTTTTTACTTTTCAGTTTATTTCAGAGCCTGTACCTTTTTACTTTTACTTGAGTACAGAAGTTGAATCATTACCTTTAATTTTACAAGATATTTTTTTACACACATATATGTACTTCTACTTAATTAATATGGATTGTCTGAGACAGTTTTGAAGTAAATTAATCTAACCAGCTAGGAGCAGTACGTCACAGCATTAAAATTGACATTTCATGTTGCCAGTAGGTAGCGCTATGATTTGTAGTGAATAGTGTAGTGGCACTTGTCTTCAGGGCGGGACAGTTATTAAACATGTAAAGATTGGTGGAGATACGAGCATTTACACAGAAGTTACAACAAATTGATATTTATTGGCGAATAATACGTTTTCAACGCCACGGACACGCCCTTAAGCGAAAACTCACAGTTTGTACAACTTTTAATCATTAATGTCTTGTCACGGTACTGGACAAAATTGAAGTGGAACAGATTTATTCTCTAGTTCGTTATAGTACAACGTGTGTAAATCGCCTAAAATGACCATGAAATGTAAAATGGCCGACTTCCTGTTGGTTTTAGGAAATGGCACCAAGAACATTTTATGTCCGGCTATACTTCATGCATGCGCCACAGAAATTTCGTAAATGTCGGTCAAACGTGCAGCGAGGGCAGATTTGTTGAAGAGTAACTTATTGTTGCCAGTAGGTGGCGCTCTGACTATAAGGTAATTGTGACATGTACACGTGTTCAGGGCGGGACTCTTATGAATCATCATTAATAAAGTTTGGGAGAGATTGGAGCATGTATGGAAAAGTTATAACAATTTGATGTGTCTTGGCGAAGGATTTGCCTTCGCCGCCACGCCCTAGACAAGCCGTTTAACGAAAACTCACAATGTTTACAAAATGTCATCGTTATGGTCCTTTGGCTTTTTTAAGACAGTTTTGAAGTAGATTTATGAAACAAGCTAGGAGAAGAACGTCACAGCATAAAAATGGACATTTCCTGTTGCCAGTAGGCGCTATAACTTTATGTAAATATTGGCACATCGATGTCTTCAGGGCGGGACGTTTATCAAACGTGTAACGTTTGGTGCATTTCTGAGCATGTCCACAGAAGTTATACCAACTTCCTGTTTCATGGCGAATCATGTATTTTCCACGCCACGACACGGACACGCCCATCAGTGAAAATTAACCGTTTGTACAACCTTTAATCCCCATAGTGTGTAAAATGCACAGAGCAAATTTGGAGGTGATCGCATTAATTTCCTAGGAGGAGTTCGTTAAAGTATGATGCGTGCAAATCGCCAAAAATGACCATTACATTAAAAATGGCCGACTTCCTGTTGTATGTTGGGCATTGCGCGTCTAGGAGAAAGTTTTCGGAGGGGCTGATCTGTAGGGGGCGCTAGCGAGCCATTTTGCCAGGACCATTAGCGAGACACTTAAAATCGTCGATTTCCCGGGGAATACACGTGAGTTTTCGTGCATGTATAGGCCCCCTAATAAAAATTTAAGTCGGAGAAGAAGAAGAAGAAGAAGAAGAAGGGCCCTAATTATACTGCAACATTTACTTTAGTTGTGCCTTTGTCTTCTCTTAGGCAGGCTCCTCCTAACTTGACATGCCAGAGGAATTGTCACGGCGAAATTAAACTGAAGATCGCGAGATCAGGATGGTATCGCGAGGCTAGGCACAAAAAATAGCTGTTTAATGTGACTGAAATGGGTGACCAATAATGTCACCGATCATCTGATGACGTGACACTGTTTTTTGTTTAAGACTACTTTACGACATTGTTACTTTATACGTACCCTATGGTAAAAACAAACCAAAAACAACACATTTGGAATGGATCTTTTAATTACTCTCCCGCAGCCTGTTATTTCGTACTCTACACCCGGATGAGAAGGGAGCGGTGCTGCCAGGAAGTGGGACTCATGAAGTTCGTGTTTTACAGCTGGCTATGGCGGATGTGGAGAAGGGCATAGATAACATGAAGAACTATCACATCGCATTTGAGAAAATCGATCCCGAAAGTAGTCGCTTTCCTTATTGTATCGTATGGACGCCTATCCCCGTGCTAACGTAAGTTATACCGGTAGTGATCGATGTATGTCTACAGTACTGTATCCTACTGTACCATATTACAGTTGGACGAATGGACAACAATGCTAGCTAGCTACTGATAGCTAATATTAGCACTGATAACTGATGAGTGTATGCTGTTTTGACCTAGTGTTTTACCAAACTTGTGCACCCTGCCTAACTAGCTGTCTGTTCTAGCCATATAATTATATAGATAGCAGGTACAGCCAAGGTTACATTACCGGTGTCGCACGGTACCGCGTAGCTGCCTTTACACTTTTCTCTGTGGCGATTGCCAATATTATGTAACTAGTGTATCGATAATCAAACAGACTTGTACTATGTAGTAGAGCTGTGGTTTAATGATGTATTGTGCTGTAACTGTTCAGATGGTTGATTCCGTTCATTGGGCATATGGGAATCTGCACTTCAACGGGTATTATCCGGGACTTTGCTGGACCTTATTTTGTCTCCGTGAGTAAAGTCCATTATGTTGAAATTTTGGAATACTGTATGTAAAACAAGCATATTATCACGTATGTTTATTCTTTACTGAAGACGTTGTCTTGGTATTGACAGGGGTAATTAACAGGTAGCCTGTCATAAACTGCACAAATCAGGGGCGATTCTAGGATCAGACATTTACGTTAGGGGTGCTCCTCCCCTAATGATAATGTGATCTTTAGGCCTACATACATTACAAAGACTTCTGAATCCTATTGATAAATAATGAACAATAATTAAAATTTCTCTATATTTTTGCATTGTACACTCACCTATTAGGAACAATTTCTCATTAATGTAATTATCTAATCAACAATCACATGGCAGTTGCTTCTATGCATTTACGGGTGTGGTCCTGGTCAAGACAATCTCCTGAACTCCAAACTGAATGTCAGAATGGGAAAGAAAGGTG